>BQNB010077813.1:0-30728 GCA_026074375.1 Tanacetum coccineum | reverse complement strand
CCAATCCCATATTCAAGATAGCTATGGACATCTTGAAGAACACCAACTTCTTCAAAGGTTTCACCGCTTCCTCTACTATTCCATCCATTTACATCCATCAGTTCTGGGACACAATCAGATTTGACAAAGACAAAGGATACAACTGTCAGCTGGATGAACAATGCTTCTATCTCTCCAAAGCTACTCTAAGAGATGCACTTCAATTACCCCAAGACAACAACAATTTCACATCTCCACCAAATGCTAACACTATAATCTCCTTTGTCAACGAACTAGGTTACCCAAATGTCGTCAGAACCTTATCAGGAGTCGTGACAAATGACATGTATCAACTGTCGAGGGCACTCGCCACGATCATTAATCTTTGCCTCACGGGAAAAACTTTGGCATTTGAAAGACCAAGAGCTCTAGTGTTGCAGATCTTGTGGGGTGTTATCAACAAGACAAATATAGTTTATGCTGAGAGGATATGGGAAGAATTTACTCAGTGTATCCACCCATTCATAGAAGATAAGATGAATCTGGCTCTTCATACGGAGGGAAAGAAGAAAGTTAATCTACTTGTGATTCCGGGTGTCCATTTCACTAAGCTGATCATCAATTACCTCCAGAGCATACACAAGTTCTACTAAAGACCAGGTTCTCTACTCCACCTGCCTTATGAGGAGGCTGCTTTGGGATACCTGAAGTTCTCATTCAAGAACACCAAAAGAGTAAGATTTGGGATGGAAATTCTAGATACACTTATATCTGAGAACATTTGATCTGCTCTCCCTATTACCCCGAATATGTGGCAAAAGTGACTAAGTATCAGTGTTATCTCGCTGGAGAAGTAGTTAGTGACGATGAAGCACCGGCTCCCAAACCAGGAAAGGGGACAAAACCCAAAACACCCAGGAAACCAAAACCTCAATCTACTTCATCACAACTACCCAAACCCAAACCTGCACCTGCTAAGTTCCTTAGCAAAGAAAAAAAGCTGGTGTATAGGCACCACTTAAAGCACCATCTCCAGCCAAATGATCAAAAGCTGGTAAGGATGAAGAAGCAAACTCTTAAGAGCTCTCAACAGTTGGTAGATTGAGTTCGTAGAAAAGGTGTTCCTATGGGGATGAACCCAGGTTAGAAGATGAAGAGCTGATATTATCAAAAGGTTATAGGAATAAAGCTTAAAGGAAGTCCTACCTAGCACCTCGGTGTTCACTCCCACATGGTGGAGATCATAGAACCCGAACATGGAAAATTATGACCACTTCCAGAGGTATACGGGAAATGGGGGGAGGGGGGGGGGGGTGGGAGGGGGAAAGAGAAAGTCCAGTGAGGAACAGAACTTCTCAGGTTTCTACTCAACCTTCAGACTCCAAAGAAAAAGAACCTTGCTGAACAGTTCATCTTTCAGAGACGCCACTCTCGAGCCCAACCAGTTTACCCTCGAGCCCATGAAGAATCCTTTACCCTGTATGTCTGAATTGGGTCTAACTGATAGCGAAAGGTGAACTGATAATGAGGCCATCTCGTGACGGCCAGTCGGGATCAGACCACTGGTAAAACAATTCAAATGTGCACCTGGCAAGATCAGACCCTGGTGTTGCCCCCCCCCCCTAGCAGATTCTCAGAATTCAACTAAGTCATGTTGTTCATGCTGGACCAAACCTTGAACACATGAATCTTGAGGTCTCTAATACGTCACCACAACAACACAATACCCGAGCAAAATGGATGAAGAAATTCACTTACCACAACCTATCCAAATGTTCAGGAGAAAACTAAAATCCCACAGAAGGTGAAGTGAGACCAATGAGGAACCTGCAAGCTTAGCTGGAACCCCTGTCTTCTAATGCAAAACCTGACAAGAACTTTAGCTTCACCAATCATATCCTGCGAAGAAGGTCACAGAAGACGAACCTAAAAAGACCAACACTGAATTGTAAGTACAATCTATGGTCAAACGTGTTCCATACATCAGGATACCTCATCAGTTCCTCTAATGACCTCCAGACTGAATTATTGATCACACCGTGTCTCTCAACCAGCACCACAAGGTTCAAGCTTCACTACCAACATCAACTGCAACAACATCAATAACAACAACAACAACTCTTCCACCACCTCCACCTCAACCACAATAAGGCGTTTCAAACTCGATCATAATTTAGTGGATTAGTGAGCTGGAACAAAGTATAGCAGATCAGGTGGACACAAATCAAGCCTTAGAGGAAAGGTTAGACAAGCAAGGGAACAGGATCCACCAATTGGAGACTTAAGACTTGTCTAGAATGATTAGAGAGCAGACAGTGGAATATATAGACAAGCAAGAGATTAACCGAAAAATTAAAGAAACAATGAAAGAGGTTGTTACCGCATCAGTTCAGTATGCAATGAGAGCCCCTCTTCATGCTCACTTCAAGGATCTCCCTACTTCTGACATGAAGGAGATTCCGCTTCAACGCATGCTTGAGGAGAATTATGACAAGGGCCACGAGGATCACCGAATGGCCTATGAAGCATTACAAAAATCTATCCTTCATGATAAAAGTGAGCAATTTGATGCTGACAAGGTTAAGGAGCGTAAAAATATGAAGAGTAAGTAGGATTTATCAAAAATCCCACCTGGGTCACCTCCTCCACCACCTCCCCTACCACCGTCTATGCATCAGGGGCTTCCGGTATAACTGGAGCCTCTGATTCTGCTCAATATCCTCTTCCACCACCACCGTCTCCAACAACTAATCCAGATGATCAGTCTCCAAGCTCATCTACTCCATGCTTGTCCAAGACAGCTGCTACTACTGCATACACAGCCTGGACAACGACAACCTCCAGATTCGAGCCCTCTGCCTCATCTATTCTTGAAGATGTATTTATGCATGAAGAGTCAGACTTTGCAGCTCAGGATATGGTGTCTGATGATGAAGATATCGGCAGTAGGCACATTCCCATAGTTAATCTGAATCAGGATTGGTTTAAACCTCTTTCCGAAGACAAAAGACCTGCGACTCTTGAACCTGCTTGGTCCATTCACTCATCAAGTATACTTGTCCTCATCTACAACTGGGCATCTGCTATAGCCTCCAGCTACGTACCTCCACCGGAGAACTCTCCGCTTTTACAGACCGGTGATATTGGAGTGTTTATTAATTGGTTCTGCAAGAAGCAAGGAATCATAGAGCTCACGACAGGAACACCAGGAAGGTCCCTGCATATGAAGCTGTCAAAACCCCGCTTCCATCCTGAATGTGATTCATCTCTAATTTCATATGGAGGAATGTCATAAGCTTTTGACCAACAAGTAGACAACAGACTTCTCAAGTATAACATCAGCAGACCACTCCCATTGGGTGGTCCTCCAGGTCAAGTCACGATTCAGACAGAGTTCTTCTTCAATAGAGACTTAGATTATCTACGATTTGGCAGCAAGTGACGAGACTTGCGATGTCAATCCCAAAGATGACGCTGCTTATTATCCTGATGTCGACTAAACAAGGGTTCCCAGATCAGAATTGGATCGAAGAAAGAGTGCATGTAAGACATTTCTTTCTGCAACTTATGTATCTCCATTGGTGTGATCAAGAGACAAAATTCTTACATCGACCGCTGCCACTCCAACAATTAAACCAACCGCAGAGCTATGTCAGGACTCACATGAGAAACCTAAGTGTTTCGTCAGCATTGATTGACTTTTCAATTTACCGGTACGATTACATGAATAGATAGTCTTCTAAAAGAGCAGATAATCCAGGAATAGACTATTAGCGTAAAAACGACTTCAATGATCTAGGTACCCGAGTGAATTTGAAAGACTTGTAACTATGCTGACTCTTCAAGTACACCCTGAACCACCTACCGCCAAGGGACAGGAAGATTCTCTCATCTGCTGTCAACCTATGGCTAAGGAATTTGGTTATCAGACAACGGGTAGAAGACTTCCAACTCGGCATCGAGAGTTACCAAACTCAGCTGAACCTCACCAAACCTCTCTGGGAAGCTACAGGGCTTGAGTTCATGTACGACTACAAGATTCTTGACTCCCTACGAGCGGTGGTGTTCAGAGACAAGAATGGAATGTAAATGATCATGCGCTTTAATGAAATCCACAAGTTCAGTGATGGGACTCTACAACAAATTGATGAAGCTTTAGACTATCGGGTCAAGGAATTAAAGAGAATACAAAGTCAATCCCGGGGTTGAAATACAGGTCTGGACCATGAATGATGTATCATAGCAATCCGTTTCATTTTACTATTCGGAAGAGCTAAAGCTCAGAAGAATCTTCTGGAACTTGGAGAGCTTTGTTGGTGGAAGAATACGAGAAGGAGACTACAGACTTCTTCAGAGAACAGAATGATGACATCTTCTCTGTAACTGTAGTACTTCGTTTGTGGTATAAATGTATAGACATATATGAATGGGTATTGTACATTATTAGTAGTCGATTTGCAAGGTGACTCGAATAGACCCTCAGTACTTTAGGGGAGCTATTCCTTTATCAATCTACACTTAATCAGATCCACATTTTCTCCTAATTTATACTAAAACTCAATTAAATCAATAAGAACCAAAATCTCAACGGGTTAAAATTTTTGATCGGGGGAGAGAATGTGATTTAAATATGCAAATCTGATAACAACGTGATCTTTTAAACTCATTAATATGCTCTCCCATATGTGCTAAACTCTTTCGAATATCGATGCACATATTGAGGGGGAGCAAATGGTGTATGATGGAAATTATGTGGACTATACCAAACGACCGACCCTTAAATTCCTTTAACTGGAGTTTATAAAGTATGGTAAAGGAGTTAGATGCCACGATCCCGCCAGGAGCCGAGGGATCTACCCAGGGACAATCCACTAGTTAGTGTAGAAGCCTTAGGTATGATTACAAAAGGGGAAATGTAAGATTAAGGGAAAAAGTGAAGACTGCTAATGTAAGCATGACAATAAGGACCATCCCCCAACAATGAACCTAGAAAACGCAGTCTCGCAAAGCACTGAATGGGGTTCAATAATTAAAAAAAGAACTGTATACAGATAAAGGGTCAAAGAAAGCAGCCCACCTTGAACATAAGTGCAAACACTGGGATCAATACATATGCTGTCAAAATCAACATTTTGATTTCTGACATTGAAGACAATTATCATGGACCCCAGTGATACGATGCTCATCCCACCTAGCCACTCCAGAATCTCTCAAGATTTTTAGTTTCCAATTGTCATACGGAGACTAAACACATAAACAATTGCCTTTCTACCACACTGAGTTTATGGCCGGTATATGACAATGATGCAGTGCCGCTACAGGCCGTCTCGCTCACTTAAAACAAAATGCACTATAAAGTCTATAGCCAAGAGATCATCAAATAATCTCAACAGGACCCAATACAAAATGATTATTATCTTACAAACAATAAACAAAAGATATGTATAATCAGAGATCAACCATCATCTTGTGATATTTATTCCCAGAAACATCCGAGTGGCAACTATTATTCATAATGAAGATGGAAATCCTGCTTGAGCCAACAATCAAGCAAGCTCATTGTAGGTGACTGTGAGAGTCCTAAATGGTCAAATTTGTGACACTGGATATGCGAAATCGGTCTAGATTTATGAATTGACGCTTGGACGAACTTTGATAAATACTAAAACCCTCGATAAGTCATAAAAATTATTTCTCATGTAACACATCCAATAGATTTTCGAAATCAATATTTCCTCTTCAATCGGTAAGTATAGTAACAACTGAATCACTCTATCGTGCTGTCTGCTTTGAGACGTTCGATTAAGAGAACAGACAAGTAAGGTGATTCTGATGTTTATGCATTAGAAGATCCAACGCTTATGCTGGAAATCCTATCAAGGAGATTCTTCTTAAGATTGAATCTACCTGATCACAGGTCGGTCCTCGCGGATTCAAAGGTTTACACCAAACCAAACACGGGCGTATTGAGCAAAGCCTAAATTTGTCCCACCCTTTATTGCAAACTGTTTCATTAAAGGATTCAAATAAGATTGAGAATGCGTCAACCAATCGCAGCAAACAGTTCATAGCCACATGATCATACTCAAAACTCAATGACTTTACAACATCAAGAAAGAATGACCTAAAGCTTCCACAACTCTGATATCAACTTCTTCGTCAGTAAGTTAAATTAATGAAGTAATACGAGCATAAAGTCATGCTTTTAAGATTGCAACAAGTATGAGCATGTCAGCCTAAAAGTCACAAGCACCCAAGATGGCAAAAGATCACAAGATGATGATTAGAGATTTACTTTGGCTGATGATCTCAAGAAAGCTCAAGATCACATTCAAAGACAAGCCTAAAGAAAAAAAACTCAAGCTTAAAGTCGAAAGATCACTACTCACTATGTACAAAGATATTAATGAATGAAGAATCAAAGATTACGAGCTGAAGTCAAAAGTCCAAGACATATAATGCTATGATTCAAATTGTATTTTCTGGGGTGACCCTCCCCCCTTAGGAGGGAGATGATTTAGGATCGATAAAAAATACTTCGGTCACCCCGTTGCTATTCTAGCATAGTTAGTCTCGTAGTCATAATATATAATCGTTTAGTAACGTAGGACTTATGCGTTGGAGCTGTGTACTCCACATGTTAGCCCACTTAGGGCACTAATAACTTATGTATTTAAACCCCCTCTCAGCCATGGAGAGGGGTTGGTTGTTCATTATATTACAAACATACACTAAGTGATTTTCTCTTACTAGAACTTCTCATTTTCTATCTCTAGAAATTGGCCAACACACCAATCTGTGATTGTGTTATGATTTCCAATATACTACAAAATAAATATTTATGTTTCCTTGATGGTTTTTCTGGGTATTTTCAAATTTCTATCGATCCTAATGAACAAGAAAAAACAACAGATCACGTATCCGTTCGTTACATTACACTTATAGTGCGAATGCCTTTATGGGCTTATGTAATAGCTCCTGCCACATTTCAAAGGTTATGTTGCAGTCTTTCATGATAGATCAAAGAAATATCGAATATTCAAGACGATTTCTCCGTCTTTGGAAACTCTTTCGACACATGCCTAAACAACCTTGAATAAATCTCTAACATTGTAAAGACGTCTCATGCTCGTCCTAAACTAGAGAAAATATCTTTTATATGAGTCAAAGAAGGATTGTGCCTCAAGACACAGAGGTGTTCAGTGCAGCCCTTTGAAGTCGACAAAGCCAAAAAGATGAAGTGATCTCAAAACTTCCCACCCCCTAAAAATATCAAAGTGTTAAGAAGCTTCTTGGACATGCCTGTTTTTACAACGTTTCATTAAAGACTTCTCGAAAATTGCTCGACCTATAACTAAACTGCTCGAAAAAGATACTCCATTTGAATTCCCGAACGATGACGAGTCAAAAAGCTTTTATAAATCATTGAGAGAGAAACTCACATGTTCTCCTATAATTGAAGCCGAACTGGAATCTTCCATTTAACTATGTGTGATGCACGTGATTTCGCTGTAGGAGCCATCTTAGGCCAAAAAGATGGTAAAAACTTTCACCCGATCTACTTCACAGGCAAAACCCTTAATTTCGCTCAACAAAAATACACCATAACCGAAAAAGAACTTATGGCTGTAGTTTTTGCATTTGACAAATTCAGATCCTATCTTATTCTTTCAAAAACTATTGTTCATACCGAACATAATCTTCAGCACTATGGAACTATTACAAAAAGGCAAGATGCTAAACCACACCTTATTCGATGGATCTTACTTCTATAAGAATTCGACATAGAAATCAAAGATAGAAAAGGTACCGAAAATGTTACATGCCATCACTTAATCCCGATATGAAAACATGAGTAACAGCATTATAGTGAAGTCGATGATAACTTTCCCGGAGAAACTCTTATGGAAATCAACACTAAAGACGAACCATGGTTCGCAGACTTTGCAAACTACCTAGTCGGTAATATTATACCAAAAGGGATGACATATCAACAAAAGAATAATTTTTTCTCTGACCTCAAATACTACTTTTGGGAGGAACCTTACCTTTTCAAAGTATGTTCTGATGGTATGATCAGAAATTGTTTATCTGGACCAGAAACCCAAACCATTTTAGATAAATGTCACCACGAACCAACAGGTGGACATTATGGACCAAACATAACTGCTAAAAAAGTCCTTGATTCAGGATTTTACTGGCCAACAATCATCATAGAAGCTCATACTCTAGGACCGCTTAAGTATGAAAGCAGCAAAAAGACAAGAAAATATAACAAACGTGATGAGATGCCCTTGAACAACATTCAAGTATGTGAAATTTTTGACATATAGGGTATCGACTTTATGGGACCATTCCCGAAATCATATAAGTTTGAATACATTTTAGTCGCCATAGATTACGTATCTAAATGGGCCGAAGCTCAAGCTTTACCAACCAATGACGCCCGAGTAGTAATCACCTTTCTGAAGAAGCTATTTTGCCATTTCGAAATGCCCAAAGCTTTAATCAGCGACCGAGGTACCCACTTCTATAACAAATAATGGAAAAAACTATGAAAACATATGGAGTTAATCACCGTTTCTCTACATCTTATCACTCTCAAACCAGTGTCAGTGAAAACACGAACAGTAGGCTCCTATAAAAGAATTCTTGAAAAAACTCATTAAAGACAATACGCAATTTGGACAAAGAAAACTTGATGATGCTCTGTGGGCTTTTCACACTGCCTACAAAACACCTACCGGTACCACACCATACAAACTAATATATGGAAAGAACTACCATTTACCATTTGAAATTGAACACCGTGCATACTGGGCACTGAAAAATTACAACCGAGATTTAATCGCTGCTGGTGAGAAAAGAATGTTCCAATTGCACGAGTTAGACGAACTTAGATACCAAGCATATGAAAACTCTCATCTATACAAGGAAAGAACCAAAGTCTGGCATGACAAAAAATTACGAATGAGAAAGGAATTCAAGCAAGGAAATAAAGTCCTACTTTTTCACTCAAAGTACAAATTTAAACAACCAAAACATAGATCTCGATGGTTGGGACCTTATGTAGTGAAACATCAATATCCATCCGGATATGTTGAACTTTATGGAAAAGATGGAAAGACGTTCATAGTCAATGGTCACCGACTCAAACTATATCACGAAGAAGATAATGACCCAAAGGAAGCAGTCACTCCCTTTTTCCCAAACAAATGACCCTCAAAATACGAGTCTAGCTAACGACGCTCTTAAAAATTAAGCTCTTCTTGGGAGGCAACCCGTGCTTTCACTTAAGTGTGGAGGAGTTCCTCCTCCATTCTTCTATAAATATCTTATTTTTTTTTTTAAATCAACCAAAAATATTTTCTCTTTGTGTGCGTTTGTTTACTCTTACGCAGGTACTCTAGCTTAAAAGATGTGGAAAATTATGACGTATGCTCAAGATTAGCTTACAGCTATGCATTTCTCTATACCCCGGGAAGTACCATTTTCTTTTAATTTTTCCTATTTTATCTCTATTATCAGTTATCACATTGAGGGCAATGTTTAAATTAAGTGTGGAGGATCCAAATAGGAAAAATTAATCATATCCCTCTATGTTTGCCCTATTAAAAAAATTCTAACTAATATTTTTATTATAGTTTTGAATAACAAATGCTCCTACAGTAACCCAGTCCAACCGGAATTGACATATAGCTAGCACTCCCCAGTCCACTAAATTTGTGGATAAATCAAAGCCTTAAAAATTCGGTATCCAGCCTGGAACCTACGGATAATAATGCATTTAGCTTGTTCGAGTAAGGTTTGTGATTGTATCATATGTATCTAGTCCGTCTAATGTGCGGACGTGTACGTATGGTCTTTGGTCACCTATTCTAGAAACAAATGGTATTGGTTGAAATTTAAATTTGATAGAGCCGGGAAATTTAGAAGCTCTAGAACTTATGCTTAATCATCATTTACTAGACTGAAGCCTATCACAGAAATGATTCTTCGCAAAAGTTATGTATCTCGCAAGTTCTTATTCTCGCAAGCGATCCTTTTAATACTATGTTGTTGAAATATCTGAAAGTTGAATGAAGAAATTCCTGTGCTAAGCCTTGGTATGAAAAAAAAAGTTCTATATGAGTTGTAATAGTTCAAAAGAAATAAAGGCTTATGTTCGGTGCATGAAGATTGGATCCTCTCTAGTACCCAAGTTCCACCCTTCGGTCAGGTTTATGTGTTAAGTACAAGCCTATGGTAGTTGTCTAGATTATGTCTGTGCAAATTGAGTGCTCTTCACAAAAACATATTTAAACCCTATTTGAGTGGCTGGGTGAATTTAAAATCAAACACTATCCATATGTGAGGTGCTATGTTATATGTCTATGCCTGAAAAGTTATCTAATATCAAACTCTCTTAAAAATTCAAATTTTCTCCATGTCACGACAAATGATTTTATTTTTTCGCTTCCATTGCTTGAGGGCAATCAATAAGCTAAGTGTGGAGGGATTTGATAACGCCCAAATTATACATGTTTCTATGGCGTTATTTATGTGTATTTTATCATTTCTCGTGAACTTTTGGTACTTAATTAAGCTTGAATTGCTTATAGGTTCACTTGAAGACTCTAGAGACCCAAGCTCATGAATCTATACATTTTGGGAGACGAATACAAGAAAAGAAAAGATTTCTAGCCAAAGATCAAGAAGTCCGCCGCACTTGTGCGTCGCACTTTCCTGTAAAGCCAAAACACCGCCCCACTTATAATATTGTGCGCCGCACATTCTACTAAAGTTTGAAGAATTAAAATCTAATAAATGCTCTTGCATTAACTCCTCAAAACCGCCGCACTTCTTTGCAAGTGCGCCGCACTTTGCACCCAATCTTGCCTATAAATAGAGGATGAATTTACATCCTCAAATCATCCTATTCTTTCTATTCTCTCTTCATCAATCATCTTTCACACACATATTTCCCTCCTTTCACCAAAAACACCAAGAAACACCTTCTAAGTTGAAGAGAAAGATCTAACGATCAAGAACGAAGACGGTTTCCTAATTAGTTATTGAAATAATAGAAGTTTGTGTAAAATCTACTTTTGTTATGAACTCCTTAGCCATGAGAGGCTAATTCTCTCATGACTACTCGGTGAAGTTACAATAATGAATAAGTGTTTGGTATGATTTTGATCGTTTTAATCTTAAGCTTATGTTGCAAACCTGTTATATCTTATCTTATCCATTTTTGCTTATCAACTTAGATTATATAATCATATCGGTATAGGTCGAAAGACCCGTTATGATCTATGTGGTTTTAAAGATTTGTCTATGGTCTTTAACGTCTGTGCTGAGAAATCCACTTTCGTAAATTGATAAACAAAATAAGCTTTGGTATAATAATAACTAGATTATTTGAGTGACACATTTGGTCTAGTTAACTAAATATAAGTCTTAAGTTAATCAAGTTAGTTCGTAAAAAAATTTTCTGACGATAAATCATTTTTATAAATTAAAGTCCCATCTTCAAGGTCAAATCATTTTTAACACTTGTAAATTATTCTTAACTATCCGAGTAGTCATCTTTATTATCATTGATAAACTAAAGTTGCTTTCAAAATTGTTAAAGTCTATTTTCTTTCTGATTATTCGAACACTACTCTAATCCCTGTGGACGACCTGGTCTTACCTAAAAAGATTATACTGCATATGTGGGTTATACTTTTACCCGTGTTTTTCCATATAATTGTCTAGTATTTTTAGTCTTATAAATTTAAAGCTTTTGAAACACATCAAAGTTTTTGGCGCCATTGCTGGGGATTTCTTAGCTGATCTATAATCAAACTCTGGAAAATCTCTTTAACTCTCCCTCTTTTTCAAATCGCCGTACAGTTTTATGGCAAACTGACCTGCACAAATTCTCTTTTGGATGCATACACGTGCTTCTTATTCTGAACTTGTTGAACCATTACTTGAACCTAAACGTACTCTGAATCGAAGACGTCGTCGACGAAACAGAAGAGTTCCATTCGATCAAAGAAACAATCCACCTAAAAACCTGAGGATTGTCTATCCGCCGATTCTCGACATCAACCACTTCCGTCACTTTGTAGTTACTCTTGAAAACCTTTACCCAATGGATGATGAACCCATGCGGGCTGCTGACCGTGTTGTTGCTCCGACTCCCGGTTCCACAATCACTATTCCTGAAACTGCTAACGAATTTGTTATCAAAGGTAACCATTTGACCCTTGTCAAAGGAAATAAATTTGATGGAAGAACCAAATCTGATCCTCATAAACACATTCATGAATTCCTCGGAATCTGCGATATGTTTAATTACAGAGATACTGAAAATGAAGCCGTCCGCCTAATGATGTTTCCCCTATCCCTTACTGGGGAAGCAAAAACATGGTTGGACGAACTCAACGAAGGACCTATCGAAACATAGGATGAACTCCGAACCGCCTTCATTAGCCGATTCTTTCCCCTAGCTCTTTTCGACCGACTCCTCGGAGAAATGTGAGCTTTCTCTTAACACGAGAACGAATCTCTAACCGATGCTTGGCTTCGTATGAAGGAAATGCTCTGAAACTGTCATGGTCACAATCTGTCCAAAGGAAACATTATCAAAATCTTCTATCATGGTCTAAGCGAAATAACTCAAGAAGTTTTGAATGCCGCAACTGGTGGTATTTTCCTCTATAAAACACCAAATCAATCTTATTAGCTTTTAGAAGACAAGGTCTTACTAAAACTCGACTGGGCCAAAAACCAAAAAACTAAATCATCTCTTAAGAAAACCATTGCTTTCGTCGATGAAGGCAACAGTAATTCCAATACTGACAGAATTATGGCCCGAATGGATACCATGACCGTGAACATGGATGCTCAGTATAAAGAACTCCAAACCCAAGCTAAAAAAACAAAACCCGATCTTGATGAAGATGATATACCTATGTCCCGTGAAGAGGAAGCTAAATTCATGCAAACTTTTCGTAAGAAAACTGAAAAACAAATTTATATAACTGAAAAATAGGATAAAAAAAAGGACTTTTGACTATGAAAAAACTTATAAAAAAACTATGACAGATTTAAATAAATCTTAAGCAACAAAAGACACTTTTCACTACTCTATTTGGACTTAATATGGACACAAAAATAGACTCAAAAGCTGTTTTTAAGGAACCTAACCAAATAAGCTCCTTGGACTCGTCACATCGTTTCTAAGCACGAATAAGTTATCTTCAAAGTGTAACACCCAATTTAAGATATGATAAAACACAAACCTAAATAATTCCACTTCACTGTCAAATAAGTGATAAATAACCATCTTCGTAATCAATTCTTTAGATAATCCCAAAACTAGCCATTTAACAATTTAAGTGAATCTTCCCCTTAAACCAAACAGTAGTAACCAATAGTAGAAAACTTCTTCTATTGGCAGTATTAAACATACGAGCAGCACTAACCTTGGTTTAAGTCCATTAGTAGTAACTTCTAACCCTAGCAGTATTAACTTCCATTTGTGTGTGTTATACTATATCTGCCAAATCAACCTTCTTTGTTGTCCGATATCGGCTAAAACTGGCAGTACAAACTCTCTATGTCAGCAGTACAAAGTATACACTGGCAGTATAAACTTTCGTTGCCAGCAGTATTAATACAATACGAACAGTACTAAGTCATGATCGAACAGTATTAAAAATAGAAGGCAGTATTAACATTTCAATACCACACCAACACACTGATATCCATACCTTCCATATAAATGAAAATCAAAATGGCAGTACTAATCTTAGACGAGCATCACAAATAATATTGACAACACAAACTTCTCTTTTATCATCTTTGGCAGGGATAACGATCAATATGCTCTAGCAGTAGTAACTACTAGAAAAAACCTAGCAGTATTAACTGCTATATGCTAGCAGTACAAACCAAATCTGAATACAAACCAAATCTAGCAGTACTAACTAGTAATTGAGCAGTATTAAAATACCTTAGCAGTATAAATGCATGTCCTTAGCAGTATTAACAAACTCCAAGCAGTATTAAATATTAATCAGCAGCATTAACCAAATAATGAGCAGTAGTAAGTAGTGTTTGTTCTCAATCAGTAAAAACGAACAAGCATCAGTACCATCATGCAGTCTACTGTTCAAACACCATAAATCAATGATGCCTCCTTTTTGTACACGTGCTGCCTCTTGTTACTCATTGCTGCTATAACCTGCTGCTTTCACCAATAAACGACCAAAGTTGTTTGACCAAATTATGATTTAATGAAAAACCCTAGTTTTCACCATCTCGACTTGCATCAATAGTAATCAATAGTATAAAGACGATGCTTTATAGTGTCGCAAAAACAGTAAAATCACCAAAATCGCCTATAACTTCCAAAACAAAAAATCATACCTTCTTTTTCCTTCATAGAACGACATCAACAAACCTTGTAGATCCTAGATCAAGAGCCACAAGGATCTAATACCAATTGTGGAGATCGTTTAAGCCCATCTAAGATATGTTTTACAGATAATATAAGTCCGCAGCAGAATATAAAGAACAGTATATTATCAAACAAGGTTTTTCTTTATTATCATTCCATACAAGCCACAATTCTAGATGATCAATTCTAGAACAGTTATTCTAACTAGTAACAGGATAAATGAAACATTGATCTTGAGGCTACAACACTCATCTAGGCGTTTACAAAGAACCATACGCCTAGACACATACACACACCTTTACTAGTCGACTACATTTTTCTATGCACACTGAATAACATGCTTGTAAATCTCTTTATATAGAGAGATTTCAAGGCTTACAAAGGAAGATAAGAACGAATAATATATTTTAAACATTTAAGAATATCTTGTGTTATCTTTATCTTCTTAAGGAGATCTTCCAGAATTTACATATTCTCCACCAGCTTGTAGAATTCATTAATGACATTTTTAGTCCTTTTGTTTCATTCTTATATTTCTTTTGTCTCATCAAATCAAGAATCCCAACAGATTTATCTATGGCCTTTAACGTCTGTGCTAAGAAATCCACTTTCGTAAATTGATAAACAAAATAAGCTTTGATATAATAATAACTGGATTATTTGAGTGACACATTTGGTCTAGTTAACTAAATATAAGTCTTAAGTTAATCAAGTTAATTCGTAAAAACATTTTCTGACGAGAAATCATTTTTATAAATTAAAGTTCCATCTTCGAGGTCAAATCATTTCCAACACTTATAAATTATTCTCAAGTATCCGAGTAGTCATCTTTATTATCATTGATAAAACTAAAGTTATTTTCAAAATTGGTAAAGTCGGTTTTCTTTCTGATTATTCGAATACTACTCTAATCCCTGTGGACGACCTGGTCTTACCTAAAAAGATTATACTACATACGTGGGTTATACTTTTACCTATGTGTTTCCATATAATTATTCGGTATTTTCAGTCTTATAAATTTAAAGATTTTGAAACACATCAGAGTCGCACTGGAATCAACAAGAGCACGAACCTTAACACCGTTGATGGTTGCTTCCATAAATTGTAGGCCTTTTCCTACAACCTTTGGTACCTCCGTCTTCGCCTTGATTGCATTTAAGATCCTTATCGAACCCATGCTCCCGCCATCACTCGCCTCTTCGTCTCTATGAGCCGACAAACCATTGAGGCTTGCTTCTTCGGGCAATTAAGAGCTCTATGAGGTCCATCACATATGAAGCATCCACTACTCTTGTAGCTCATCTTCAAGTTTTTATCCTTTCCTGTGGGAGGTTTACATGCAGGATCGACCTTTGGTTAGGCATTCTTTTCTCCCCTACCTTTCTCTTGGTTTACCTTCTGATCTTTTGGCTTAGACGATTCCCTCCTCGTACTAAAGTTAATCAAAGCCTCGGCATGAGCAATAGCCGTAGAGTGATCTTGAACTCCTCGTCGTTCCAACTCCATCTTAGCCCATCCTTGTAAACCATTAAGAAAGTAAAAAAGAGAGTCTTGGTCAGAAAGCTCCAGAATCTCCAAGACAAGTGTGGTGAACTCTTCGACGTACTCCCGTATCATCTCGAATTGCTTGAGTTTACCAAGTCTACTCTTTGCCTCATTCCTATCATTCTCCGGATAGAATTGCTTCTTGAAATCCGCCACAAATTCAGCCCAAGTATCGATAGTAGCCGTACCTCGCTCGATATCTCCATACCGACGTCTCCACCATAACACCATGGTATTCTTCAAGTATCGGGTCTCTATCTTGATCTTGGAAGCATCATCCACCAAGCTGACACCTTCTAATTATTGTTCCATCTCCCACAAGAAATCATCAACCTCCCTAGCTTCCTGGTTTCCCACGAACGGTGATGGTTTAGGAACATCAATCTTCGGACCATGATTAGTGTTGCCGACGCCACTAGCCAAGGACCGCTTGCACAAAGCCATATCTACTTACAAGTTTTTAATGACTTGATGAAGTGTGGAGACCTCTTCTCCAAACTCCTCCCGTATCTTCATGATCTTGCCCATGAACGAATCTCTTAAGTCATGGATTTCACTCTTCAAGTCGCCACTAAGAGTATTGAGGGCTACTCGAAAGTCCTCCCTCATACTCGTGAAATCAGAGTCCAAACCATCCAAGCCCTCAACTTGGTCCTTCAACTCCGCCATAGATGTCTCAACACCTGCCATTCTCTTATCCTAACTTGTCACAGCATCCTTGGACGTACCTCTCTTCTTGGAGTTTTGACGCACATCATCCCGACCCCTGTTCTCGTCAATAAGCGTACTTCTACTAGCAGTGTTCTTCTCGGTTTCAATCGCCATCGCCTCGAATCGACCTGCTCTGATACCACTTGTCACGGACTTATCTTGACAAAGGTCTTCCGTGCGACACTTAGTCTCAACTAAGTCAGCCTTGCTCAAACACTCAACGATCTTGGCAACTAAGAAAGCTTTAAAGACAGTAACACATGTGAAAGGGACAATGCTTTGTATTGCTAAAGATAACTTTACAAGAGCGAATACAAGTGAAGAATGAGATGTTTTCCCCAAATAAGGATGGCTCTATTTATACTACACAAACTAAGACTACAAATAGGCTTTATTACAAGGGCCCGTATTCTACAACTTTGTAGAATACATGATATCATAACACAAGCAAGAGATGATGGGTTGGCTACTTAATCTTAGAGAGAGAAAGTGATATTTCTAGAGAGAGAAAGTGCAAGACAAAGTATTATCATAAAATGAACAACCAACCCCTTCCCATGGCTGGAAAGGGGTTTATATACATGAGTGTTTATGCCCCAATGGGCTTGAGTATGGGCTTACAAGTGGGCTAAAGGCCCGGCCCAATACTATTAGTCATACGCTTATAATTAGACAACGAGCTATGCTATTCTAGATTATACACGGGGTGACCGAGTCTTTTTCATAATCCTAACAATCTCCCCCTAAGGGAGGTCACCCCAGAAAATACATTATGAATTCTAGCATTCTACTTCATTGACCTTCTGTCTGTAGCTCGAAGTCTTTGATTCTTCAATCTTTGATGTCCTTGTACATTATGTAGTGAACTTTGAGATTTGTCTCTTAGACTTGTGCGATCTTTGAGCTTTCTTTGAGATCATCATTCATCTTAAGAAGAATCTCCTTGACAGGATTTCCAGTATAAGTATCAGATCATCTGATGTGTAACCATCAAAATCTCCATACTTGCCTATTCTCTGTATCGGAACGTCTCAAAGCAGACAACACGATAAGAGTGAATCGGTTAGTTACTATCTTACCGATTAAAGGTCGTTTGAGAAAGTATTTTGTGACACATCGAGAGTGTTTGATAGCATAAAATCAAATTTCATAAGAAACTCATTTGTTTTGAAAGAAGTTCACAATCGATGTGCTAGAAAATCAGTTGTTAAGCACATCGAGAGGTTTTCTAAAATGATTCGTCAATTCACAACCTGGAACAAGTTTGATTCATAAAGAATCGCACCATCGTTGCTTGCCATTTGTCACAAGTTTAATCCATAGTGGATCTCACATGTCACCTACCAAGAGCTTGTTTGATGTTGGCTCTAGAAGGATTTCCATCTTCATTGTGAGTACTTTTGTATCACTCGGATGTTCTGGCAATACCACGAGGATAATGCGAAGGACTTTTAAAATCTTTACTTGTTATCACAGTGTGTGAGAAACAAGTTCAATATGGAAAAGTGTCCTAACAAGACTTTTGGATGATCTCAAGGCTCTAGACTTAATAGTGCATTTTTGGTTTTAGTGGTCGGAGGCTAGAGCGGACTGCCACCTTTTCAATATCGACTCACTCGAAGTGAGAAAGACGATAGAATCGTATTGATCTTTGTGAGAAATGAAACAAGAATCCTTTGAGGGATCTTGAGTAGCTAGGGAGGGTTGTGCAGCGTATCACTGGGTCCATGATATTTGTCTTCAATGTCAGCAATCAACCATGTGATTCTGACAGCATATGTATTGACCCGGTTTCTGCCTAATGTTTAAGGAGGGCTGCTTTCTTTTCACCCTTTATCTTAACATTTCTTTTTCATTCTTTAACCCCTTCAGTGCTTACCGAGACTTCATTACTAGAACCTTGTTGGGTTTATTCCAGTACTAGCTCTATCTTGGACCGCACTATTCCCTTATTCTCACATAACTCCTTTTGCAATCATACCTAAGGACTTCTACACTAACTAGTGGGTTGTCCCTGGGTAGATCCCTCCGGTTCTGGCGGGATCGTGGGAGCGAGTACCTAACCTTACCATCCTTATAACTCCTGATAAGTTGATTACAGGGTCGGTCTTAGGTATTTCCACGATAGCCATCATATACCATTCGCTCCCCCTTAATATGTGCATCGATATTCGAAAAGGTTTAGCACATATGGAGGAGCCTACACTTGAGTTTAAAAGATCACATTTTATATCAGATTTTCATAATTAAATCACATTTTCTCCCCCGAGCAAAAATTTCAAATCCGTTGAGATTTTGGGTCTCAATTGATTTAAGTTAGGAAAATTTGGGAGAAAGTGTGTCAGGTTTATATAATCCGAATATGAAACATATAGTTACTTAATATACAAGCCTAAGTTACAGTTTTAGTCACTACATAATAATGTACTTATTACAACAACATATAAGATATACTACCCCTCATTCGGTTCTCTTCAGCAACCGGTAGTCGCCTTCTCAAATCCGTCCACCAACAAAGCTTTCCAGATTCCGGAAGATACGTCGTGTCTTTAGCCGTTTCTGGATAGCGAACATGAACTCCTTGCTTCTGACAACGTCTTTCTTCATCCAAAATCTTGTATTCATCCCTGGATTTGTCCTGTTGACTCTGAACTCTTTGACTCGGTAGTCCAACGCTTCATCGATCTGTTGTAGAGTACCATCACTGAACTTGTGGATCTCATTAAACCTCATAATCATCTGCACCCCGTATCTGTCTCTGAATGTAACTGCCCTTGGAGAGTCTATGACTGTGTAGTCATGCTTGAACTCAAATCCGGTGGCATCCCATCGAGGTTTGGTGAGATTTAACTGCGTCTGGTAACTCTCAATCCCCAGCTGAAAGTCTTCTACGCGTTGTCGGATAACCAAGTTTCTTGTCCAGAGGTTAATCGCAGTAGTGAGAACCTTTTTGTCATCGGGTGATAGGTGGTTCAAGTGACCTTGAAGATTTAACAAGTACAGATCTTCAAAGTCACTAGGGTACATGTATTTGAAGTCCCTTTCTGCTATGACGTATTCTTTGAGATCAGCTCGACGAAGGACTATCTTCTTCATGTAGTTGTACCCATACATTGAAAAGACTTCGATTCGGACGACACTTAAGATACGCATATGAGTCCTTACTGCTCGGCGGTCTCCTTCAGATGAGAATCGGTCAATGTAGAATCGTTGTCTTTGAAACCACCAGTGAGAGATACCATACATAGCTGCGATGTCATATTTGCATTCCTCTTCAATCCAGAACTGATCAGGCACTAGTTGCTCCAAGCCAACATCAGGATAATATGCCGCCTTCATCTTCGAGATAAACAAGGCCGGTCTGCCAACCTTGTGACCATATCGTAGATACTCCAGGTCTTTGTTGAAGAAGAAGTCCGGTTGAATGGTTACATGGCCTGGTTCACCACCCAGTGGAAGTGGCTTACTGACGTTGTACCTGAGGATTGTATCATCCACTTGATCGGTGAGAAGTTTGTGGCACTCTTCCATTTGGAATTGGAGATGAATCACGTCAGGATGAAACACTTTAATGATTTTGAATGCAGGGCCTTCCATGTCTCGAAGTGTCAGGTGAGTGATTCCTTGTCGTTTGCAGTACCAATCCATAAATATCGCCATATCTCCTGTTTGAGCAAGTAGAGAGTTTTCCGGTGGGGGTGCATATGTCGACTTCAGAGCAGAGGCCCAGTTGTTAGTTGACATAGTCAGATCAGATGATGGAATAGTCCAAGCAGGTTTTTGAGTGGCAGGTCTATCTTTAGTTAGAGGTTTCCACCAACTTTGCCTCAAGTTAACTGTAGGAATATGATCACATCCTACCTCATCACCACTAGAATATGCTTGTTCATCTACAGTGGTTTCCTCATCCATATAAAGATCATCAGGAATCATTGTGATTGAGGGGTTGATATAGGTGTTAGTCATTCTCCAAGCAGAGTATTCAGCTAAAGCAGCTATCTTTGAGAAACTTGGGGCCGCGGTGCTTGTTGACTGACCTCCCTGATGAGTGGATAAGGACAAAGGTGGTGGAGGAGGAGCTTAGGCAGAATCGGAGGCTCCGGTTGTGCCAGAAGCCCCTGATGCGCCTGACGATGGTAGAGGAGGAGGTGGTGGTAAAGGTGGAGACCCAGGCAGAGTATTTGGAGAATCTTGCTTACTTTTCTTCTTAGTTTCCTCCTGAGCCTTATCTACATCAAAGTCCTCACTTTCATCACAACGGATGGAGTCCTGCAGTGCTTCATATGCTACTCGGTGGTTGCAACATGCGTTAAAGCAGAATTTCCTTCATGTCAGACGTAGGGAGATCCTTGAAGCGAGTGCAAAGAGGAGCTCGCATTGCATGCTTTACTGATGAGATAACCACCTCCTTGACTGATTCATTAATCTTTCGGTCAATCTCCTGCTATGAATCCAATAAATCCAACCGTCTGCTCTCTGAATCATTTTGGGAAGAAACCCCAAAAAAAAAAAAAAAACTCATGTTTCTCAACTTATTGATCCATGACCCCTGCTTGTCTAGACGTGTTTCCAGAGCTTGATTTTCTTCCACTAGATTCGCGATAAACTCTTCAAGTTCACCCATACGCTTGATGATGATGGGATCTGACGGACCTTGTTGTGGTTGAGGTGGTAGTGGAAGAGTTGTTGTTGTTGTTGCTGCAGTTGTGGTTGTGGTGGTTGGCAATGGCCAATGAACATTGGGAGAATCGGGTCTAGGCACGGGACCGATCACCGGTGACGTCATAGGAGGGATGACAGAGGTGTCTTGCTGAATAGTGACAGACACCATTGATTCAGCTTCGGTGTCTGCCGTTGTCTTCTCATTGTCAGCCTCAGACGGTTTGTCATTCAAGAATTGATCACCAAAGCTAAAGTCTTTGGCGAGATGTTGTAGAGAAGACAACGTCCCTGTAGAGCTGACAGGTTCTTCTGGTATCACCTGTTCATCAACCGTTAGCTTCAGATTCTCCTGTACATCAGGGTATGCCGCGGCTGTGAACCCTTCATCCATATGCTCAGGTTGTGGTTGACTGGAGGGATCAGTGATCTCAACATCCGAGTGTTCAAGGTTTGGTCCAGCGAGAACACTAGGAGTTGGTAAAGGTTGAGATTCAGCAACATCATCAGGGTTTGGTCCAGCCTGGCCTTCATCTAGTTTACCAGGGTCTGGTCCAGCCTGGCCTTCGTCTTGAGCCCCACTTCTAACCACTGAAGGCATTTCTTCATCAGACTCCGTGTCACTGCCATATAATCCAAGTTCAGCATAAAGGGAGGAAGACTCTTCATGGCCCGCTGGTTCAGATGGTACGGGAGTATGTCTCTGAAAGATATACTGTTCAGTCGGGCTCTTTTTCTTAGTAGTCTGAAGGTGTAGAAGAACTTGAGCAGCTTGTTCTTCACCTACTTTCTCTTTCCCCTTTCCCGGCACCTCTGGCAGTGGTTAGGTTTCCAGTATCAGTTTCCCTGAATACCACAGGGGATCAGAGGACCCTTCGAGTTGGTAGGAATCCCGGGGTTAGGCTCTTCTTTTAGAACCATTTTGCAGTATGCCTCCTCTGTGGTCTTCAAGCTGGTTTAGCGCAGGACCCTTCATCAATGAATTCATCTACCAACTGCTTAGAACTCTTAACAGTTCTCTTCTTAACCACTTTCCCCGGCTCTGAAGAAATTTGTTTGCTTGAGAATATCCATAGCAATCTTGAAAATTAGGTTGGGTTGAGGTTTTTCTTCATTTAGGTAGCAATTGCTTTTCCCAATTGGCACCCATCGATTGCGTGGCACGATTTGTTCATCAGTACGGACGGGTGATGCCATTGCGGGTGCATGTTCAGCATTAGCCATTGATTCTGCACAGTTACAATCATAGAAAAACGAACATGCAGAGAAGGATTGTTAGATGAGAGGATATGCATGTATGCACAAGATCCAGGATAAAGGACTCTTAGATCATGTTATAGTGTTAATCAATGAGTTTGATCAACTCTTGAATCAACGGAAGTTAACTCATCGAAGAGAGGACAAGACACACCGAATTAACCACAAGATTCAATGGCAATTAACAAACCATGCAGGATACAGGCAATGGATAAGACACTCTAATCAAACAATAATCTTCAACAACTTCAAGACCAAAACGCAATGATATTTGAATAATTCATACTCAAAACGCAATAAGTCAAAACGCAGTCACAATCAAAACGCAAAGAGTCAAAACGCAGTGAGTATAATATTAAATTAGTCAAAATGCAGCCAATTTAAAAAAATGAAAAAGGTGGCTTTACTATTTTAATATTAAAAGAATTTCTTCTAATCAAAACGCAACAAGTTGCGTTTTTAACCTGTACGTTATCAAATACTCAAATCGCAACATAACATGCAATCAAAACGCAACAACATACAAAACGCAACTAAGTTAAAAAAACCAAAACGCATCTAAGTCAAAAATCAAAACGCAACGATTTGCGTTTTGAACCTGTTTTGTATCATATAATCAAAACGCAACCACATATTATATCATCAAAACACAGTCATGATCTAATCCCCAAAACCAATGAAGGAGTAGTCATACATATGCTAACAGAGAAGAAGTATCCTTTAAAGAAGGAAATACTGGTGCAAATGCTAAATTTAAGATTAGAGTCTGAAGAAGAAAGTACAATGGCATTGGAATTGATAAGATTTATCAAGAAGGTACTTGCTGACTTAGAATCTAAAGAACAAGACTGATGGAAGTGAGAAGGGATTGAGTGTTGGCTAACCACCACACAACAAATGGTTATCAATTCACCATGCTTAACAGGCAAAAGAATTGGCTAGTCCACAAGCAAACGGCTTGGGGTAAAGACTTCTCAAATCCGTTGATGGTTTACAATTTACCAAAAATTGTAAGGTAATCAACTCACCTTGCTTCTTGGTGAAGAGTTGGCTAGTCCGAGATCAAACAGTTCTTGGTAAAGACTAATCAAATCTGTTGATAGCTGATAGTTTGCTAAAAACTATATGGTTTATCAATGCACCATGTTATTACAATGAAGCATTGGCTAGTCCAAACTCAAACGGTATTTGGTAAAGACTAATCAAATCCGTTGATGGTTGACAGTTTACCAAAAACTGTATGGTATTTAACTCACCATATTCTTAGAATAAAGAGTTATCTATCCCAGAGCAAACGGCTACTGGTAAAGGAACATCAAATCCGTTAATGGCTGGTAGTTTGCCAAAAACTATAAAGCCAACTTAGTTGGTTTGCAGTGAAAAGATGTTGCTGACATAGCTGAAAAGAGAAGGTTGCTGCTGAAGAAGGATAGAGAGTACAAGATTAAGAAAAGATAAAGAATGTTTGGATACATCCTCTGTGAAGCTTAAAGGATTGAAGAAACATGAAGTTAAAATAGTTTAACATTCATGTTTAAGGGAGGATTGTTAGGATTAATGTTTTCTTAACTTAGTACCGACAGTACAATAGTTAGTACCGACAGTTATACTTAGTACCGACAGTACAAAGTGTTAGTACTGTTAGTTAGTTAGTACCGTTAGTAGTAAAATAGTTAGTACCGATGAGAAGATATTTAAAAGATATTTGTGAGATATTTGTCAGAAAGTCATGTAAGACTTTTAGGGTTATCCTTAATCTATAAAAGGATAACTATTGACATAGTTAGAACATATATGAAATAGACGATTACAAATCATAGAATATATCATAGTTAGCAATCTGTAACTCTCAAGAACATTTTAACAAAGTTGTTATTCAGTTAAATCATTATTCTTCTTAGTACTTGTGTTAAGATTCCGCATTAACATATTGTATTCAAGTCATTGTTTCTACATAGTCAGTTGTATTTATACATCTAGGCTATCATCCTTTATAGGCTGCAAAGATCCATTCAGTTTAAGGAACCACAAAATGTAAACCCAGTAATTAATACACAAAACCAAACACTAACCAGTTACTCGAAGAGGTTATCACATAATTGTCTAAGCGAAGAAACACACTTGAACTCACAGCTTAATCAAAACGCAATCGAGAGCTTGAGAGAGAATAGTTGCAAAAGGTTGACTAGATATTTAGGTTTTGACCAAGTCAAAACGCAACACTACTATTTATACCTAGGTTATACCTTTCATCTTTTGACATAATTGGTCCCTCTCCTTCTTATTTCAAATTATGTAATGTAAATTACACAAATGGTCCCTCACTTTTCATATTTCTTTAATGTTTAGGGATACATAGCAACTAACGGATTGATTAACTTTGGGGAAATGACACAATTGGTCCTTCATATTTAATAAGCATAGGATACAGTTAGCACATAGCAAATAAGATCCTAAACAGACATTCAATTGACATATTTGAACCATTTTGAGTCAACTCTAGTTTAACTCCCCCTTAATCCATAGCCTCGTGAGTTACCAAATCTTGTGTGTTAAAAAAATGCATGATAGATGTCATAAATTTGAAAGAAATCACTCTCCCCCTCAATCAATGACTCGTTTTGTATTTAAAGAGCTGTAGTCGTTGATTGAGTGTCAAATTAATGAAAATCCAAGTCCGATTGATTGTCAAAAACAACATTAAGCCACCACGTGAAATCCAAATAATTTTCTGAAGAATCATAGACGGAAAATTATAAGGATAAAAGAAGACTTCTCTTCTTAATCAAGAAATAATGCACTGAAGCGTACATTAGATCGAGGTTGCAAGGATATAAAGTAATCCATGCCCGGGAGAACTTAATCACCCGTTGTTAGGAACAGCCGTCTTTTTGGCGACGTGCTTTCCTCATTTTGAAAAGCGGGTTGCAGTCTGAAATAACTGCAAGCCATTAAGACATGTTTTGAAAGGTTTAAACTTCCGTTCGAGCTTCATTTAAAGACCCGTGTCATTATTGAATGACATTTCTAGGACCGTAAATGTTATCGATAAACGGAAGACATGTCTTGAAGAAAACTATTTTTGGCATTTTCTATTTTCTGATTTTTATGGATTTTTGATGGTTTTATATTTTTGTATTTTTCTTTTTGGGTTTAAGTATGTACATATTTACATAGGATACTTGAAGCCAATCCGTTACTCATCCTGATCATCCTGAAGACTTTTGAGTGTCTCCGGCTTCATACACTTCATGCCAAGCCTTGGGAGAATGAATTCGAATCGTTCTCTGGGCAGCGCCTTAGTGAATATATCCGCCAGTTGATACTCTGTCCTCACGAAATACAACTCAACCACTCCTTTTTCCACTTGTTCTCTGATGAAATGATGTCGGATGTCGATGTGTTTAGACCTGGAGTGCTGAACGTTGTTGCAGCAGAGGGCTATGGCACTCTTGTTGTCACAGTACAGAGGGATGCGATTGTAAGCGAAACCCATTTCTGATAATTGGAGACACGCATCCATATGTTTGGCACAGCAACCAGATGCTCTCGCGATGTATTCAGCCTTTGTAGACGAGATGGACGTGCTAGTTTGCTTCTTTGATGACCAGCTGACTAACTTATCACCAGGAAATGAGCAACTGACAGATGACTTTCTGCGACGTGTCTTGGACAAACCCTGACTATTGATCTGCGTCTGCGTATGCTGTTAGTGCCATGGCGGTGTATTTTGGATACCAAAAGACCGTATTTGATGGTTCTTGGAGAAAACGTATACACGAAAGGACCCGTTGAACTGCCCAAGGTTGCTTTTAGTTGACCTAAGATTGTATCTAGCACACATGCACACAGCAAATACTGTGGTCAGGTCTAATGGCCAGGTGAGGTACATCAGAGGACCCAATCATGCTGGATATTTGGTAATGGTCAACGGGGTCCTGAGAGGTCCTCTATCCAGTTTTGTTCGCTTCAACCATAGGAGTTGTCAAAGGGTCTCTTTTATGAAGATCAAATTTCTATTAAAATCTCATATGCATATTTAGATTGATTAATAATAATAAATGCCACTAGCGATTTTGAGAAATTTGTAAGCCTACGAAAATGATATTTGACCCATCCTCGACATTTGAAATTTAAGAAACTTCTCATTTATTAGAAAAATGGTCACAATCTTTGGGTTCGTCGAGGCAAAACTATGATTTCATCAAAATATATTTGACACATGAAGAGTTTGTTTGTTTGGCATGTTTTCCGATATGAAAACCTAGGTTTGGATCGACGACACCCTTGGAGAATCCTTGTGCTAGAAGAAACTTTGACAAAGTGTCATACCATGCCCGGGGAGCCTGTTTTAACCCGTAAAGTGCTTTCTTCAGACGATAGACATGATGTGGACGTTCTGGGTCAACAAAGCCTTCCGGTTGGTGGACATAGACTTCTTCTTTGAGCTCGCCATTTAAGAATGCAGTTTTCACGTCCATTTGATAAACTGTCATGTTTTTGCTGGCGGCATTGGCAATGAATATCCTGATTGCTTCAAGACGAGCAACCGGGGCGAAGGATTCTTCAAAATCTAGACCTTCCTCTTGACGAAATCCTTTTGCTACAAGACGTGCCTTGTTTTTCAACACATCACCATACTCATCAAGCTTCACCTTATAAATCCACTTGAGAGCAATAATCATGGCACTGTCTGGAGGTGGTACTAATTCCCATACGTCCAGTCGATCAAATTCATGGATTTCGTCTTGCATGGCTTGAAACCAGCAGTCTTCAATAGCTGCAGATTGGAAGTTTTTTGGTTCGACTTTGGACAGTACAGAATTGTAGAAGCACCACAAAGCATCCGTAGCAAGCTGTTTCCGAGTCGATACTGGTCTAGAGGGATTCCCAATAATGTTATCAAGAGGATGAGAGTCAGTCTATTTCCAGACATGTTCAT
Organism: Tanacetum coccineum; assembly: GCA_026074375.1. Classification (NCBI taxonomy): domain Eukaryota; kingdom Viridiplantae; phylum Streptophyta; class Magnoliopsida; order Asterales; family Asteraceae; genus Tanacetum; species Tanacetum coccineum. The sequence goes on along the minus strand of BQNB010077813.1, from coordinate 3,201 downwards.
GAGGTTGAGTGGATTGGTTGAGTTTGGGCATCATGATTTCCCTAGATGATGAAGCTTCAGAGGTTGGATCTGGGGCGAACACATTAACAAATGGTTCATGATCAGCTGCAGCAAACAGATTAACTTCGGCATATTGCTCACCTGCTACACCTTGATGTACCGAAGAGGAATGATGATCCAATGGTGATGATATATGACTTCCCGATGGTGCTTCGAGATCAATAGAAATAGACACTGAAGGACCTGTAGGAATGACAGGGTCTTGTGCTACACTAGGAAGAGGATCCTGACGGTTACCCGGTGGATTAAAATATTCATCAAACATAGGTTGGAATAACATCTCCAATTCTTTATTTGTGGGAGGTACATATGGTAGAACAGGAGCAGGATTGGGTACGAGCCCTGAACTGATGGGTCCAGGCGTCAACAGGTTAGGAGCGGGTCCTGGACTGGATTGTACAGGAGCCATTTGCTCAGTCAGCTCATCGAATTGAACGTGAATAGTTTCCATGATTTGTCGGGTTCGCTTGTTGTAGATTCTGTAACCTTTTCTGCTCGGTGCATATCCAATGAAAATTCTAATATCAGCCCTTGGTTGTAGTTTTCCAAGATTCTCGCTGTCATTTGTAGGGTAACAAAGAGCACCAAAGACCCGAAAAAATGTGAGATCAGGCTTCTTGTTGTGTACTAACTCATATGGGGTTTTGTCGTGACGTGTGTGAATAAGGGAACGGTTTTAGGTGTAACAGGCAGTAGCCATAGCTTCAGCCCAAAGAAACATCAGTGCCTTTGAGAAGATTAGCATTGTCCGAGCTGCCTCGACAAGAGTTCGGTTCTGTCTTTCGACAACGCCGTTCTGCTGTGGAGTCCTTGGCACTGTCTTTTGGTGAAAGATTCCAACGCTTTCATAGTAATCATACAGAGTCTTGTTGACAAATTCAGTTCCATTGTCGGTGCGGATGAATCTGACAGTTTTGTTGAGACCGACTTGTATTTGCTTCAGAAATTTGATGACAACCGTTGGTGTTTCATCCTTTGATCTCAAAAACTTGACCCACGTAAACCGAGAGTAATCATCGACGATTACCAAGATGTATTTCTTCCCATTAATAGTTTGCACACGCATCGGTACACATAAATCCCTATGAAGGGTGTTTAGAACTTCCAAATTGGTGTTTTCAGTTTTGGGTGTGTGGGTATGCTTTTTGCTCTTTCCTAATTGACATGCAGAACAAAGATGATCTTTTTCAAACTTCAATCTAGGTAAGCCTCTGACAAGGTCTTTTCTTGCAAGATCATTGATGGTACCGAAGTTCAAGTGGTTTAAACGCCGATGCCATAACCATGATTTGTGCTTGGAGGCTTTGGATAGCAAGCAAATTGGGGAGGACTTCATCATTTCTTCAACAGAAATAGCGTATAAATTAGAACCACGAGAACCTTTAAGTAATTCAACACCATCCGTATCACGAACATAACAAGAATGTTTTCTGAAGGCAACTTCCAAATCCGAATCACAAAATTAACCGACATAAAACAAATTATGCCCCAGTCCTTCCACGTAGTATACCCTGGAGATTACACTTTCATCGACGACATAATCTCCATAACCCATAATAGCACCAAAGTGATCATTCCCAAATCGAACTGTCCCGATAGTTATATTCTACTGCATTACAGTTATATTCTATTGGAATGCAGTAAATATAGCAGTAATGCGGTAGAAATACCAAAATATACTTTATGATGCGATAGAATTTAATCTAGCATGTAATAGAGTATAAATGTAATGCACTAGAAATAAAATTGTAATGTAGTAAAAACTATCGGGTTTAAGCCGTAAAATAGCAATGAACTTTTTCAAATTTATCGATTTGGTACATGTACTCTTAAAAAGTTGTACAATAGCAACGGACTTTCAATAAATGTTCCAATATGCATATTTTGCTGACGTGTCATACATGAAAGGCTGACACGTGGCACCATTTATAACGTGACACGTCATCAAAATGTGCATATTGGAACACTTCTTAAAAGTTCGTTGCTATTTTATAACTTTTAAAGAGTACACGTACCAAATCGATAAATTTAAAAAAGTTCATTGTTATTTTACGGCTTAAACCCAAAACTATAAATACATTACAAATATTTTCTACTACATTCCAGTTATAATCTACTGCATTAGTGTTTATTTTCTACTACATTACCTTATGATACAATAGAATTTAAACCGGCATGCAATACAGTATAACTGTAATGCAATAGAAATAAAACCGTAATGAAGTAAAAAACTATAAATCCATTACAAATATTTTCTATTGCATTATAGTTATATTCTACGGCATTACTGTTCATTTTCTAGTACATTACTCTGTGATGCAATTGAATGTAATAGAGTACAACAGTAATGCATTAGAAATAAAACTGTAATGCAATATAAAAAAACTATAAATACATTACCAAAATTTACTACTGCATTACAATTATATTCTACAGCATTACTGTTCATTCTCTAGTACATTACTCTGTGATGCAATATAATTTAAAATAGCATGCAATAGAGTATAACTGTAATCAGTAGAAATAAAATACAATAAAAAAACTATATATACATTACTGAAATGGCTTCGCTCGGGTTCGAACCGGAGACCTTAAGAAAGTTCCCATAGATTGGAAGTATTTTTCACTGACATAATATTCTGCATAATGTTTTGTATGTGTCATTCAAAGATGTGACTGCTTCTTGTTTTGCAAACCAGTCAGTGCCAATAAATGCAAACCTCAACTCGGTACCTGAAAAGATGTGTGGAATCAAGAGTAAAGAGCATCAGTTGCACGAATGAAACTATTTTAAACTTATTATGCAGGATCAATAAGAAAGCACGCACCTTTTTCAAGGTTAAGAAGTCCAATTTACCTGAATTTTAATAAGTCCAACACCTTCACCCGTTGTTGTGGTCGTGGTCGTATGCGTAGTTTGCTGTTGATCACCATGAATGCCTAGAAGCTTCTCCTTAATCTTCTGCATCACACCCTTTTTCTTCCTTCTTCCTCTCATTCCATCATCTTTAGACTGCACACAAATCAAGTCACACATTCACAAGTTTAGACTCCAAAACCATATCAGCAGGGACGAAGCCAAGTGGTGTCCCGTGGTTGCCCGGGACACCTATGGATTTTTTCGATATAGTTTTAATTTTT
>BQNB010077812.1:11353-30728 GCA_026074375.1 Tanacetum coccineum | reverse complement strand
AATAACGAAAGTCAAACGTTCTAGTTAGTTGCTTAATATGAAAAGTACAAAAAAATGAGAAAAATAAAAAATACAAAAATATGTATAGGAATAAGTGTATATTTAAAAATGGTAAAAACGGGGCTTTTCAAAACTTATGAGTCTTTAATTCCCCTCGATGAACACTTAGCTACTTTTCGAGGTAATTAGTCGAGGGGATTGAGATTCTTGGTTTTCTAAGTGTTTACTTGTAGCATTACGTGAGGACACGCAATAGTTTAGTATGGGGGATTTTGGTATGTGTGTAATTACACATACCTTTTACCTAATAAAATGACCCTAAACAACCAAAAACGCACATAAAATGCCATAAATATGCTTGTTTTTGTATTGGTACTGTGCAAGTACCGGATATTCACTAAAGGACAAAAACAAAGCCAAACCGGAAAAAACCGAAAGCAGAATTGGAAAGAGCGCGAAAAACCGAGGCCAAAGGTACAAAAGGATTGAAAACGGAGCTAAAGCGGACATTTTCGGATCGACTCGACAATGTTTGTGCAATTAATGAAGTCAAGACGAAGTCAAAGTCAACCCCGGGATACGGCTTTGAAAAGTGCATCAAAAACCGAACCCAAAAATCTAAATTGTCAAAAGTGGGCCCACTCGTACCCACCTAGTAGGCCCGGATCAGCCTACTATATTTAAAAGACCAAATCCTCCTTTATTTAACTCGGCCCAAAATAATACACCCAAGCCCAATCCCCTTAAATTAACCTGGCCCAATCCAAATGCTTTTAACAGCCGTTATGGCATTAACTCTTATATCCTTACACCGTTAGTCCTTAAAGGACTAACGTTGTTATCCAAAAGGACTAACGGTGCAATCCCTAACCCAACCCCAAGGACCATAGATGCAAAATACAAGGACTGAAAATGCAACATCATTTAATACATTGAGGGGCTTAAATTGCCAATTCCCCAAATATTCACCCCTGTCACTTTTATAACTCCCTTTTCCCGCCACAACCAAAAAACCCATCTCCCCCACCATTACGAGTTACTGTTGCACCCCTGCAACATACTGCCAAAAACATCTTCCCACTCCAAAAATAGCTTACCCCACACCACAAAACCACGCTGGCAATCCCTATTCACCTAATTGGTCAAGGAATGAGACAAAAGATTCAAGGTTTAGGATTGAGTTCTTGGCCACCAAGGCAAATTGAGGGCTGAGATAAAGGCTGTTTACCTCTCACAAGACAAACACAACTAGCACAAAGTGAAGAAACTACACTGCATATAAATGGAAAGAAGACAGAAGATAAAAACAGATGTGGGATGGAGGAGTAGTGTAACACCCCCAAAATGGGTCGCAGCGGAATAAGGATCCGGGGCGTGTTACTTCAAGATCAACAGCACAAGATAAATATAAGATCGACACAAAAAGTCGTTTAAATTGATACATTGGATTTAATTATAAGACATAATACAAAAGCATAAAGCTTTACTTGTTCCTTGTTTAATATTACAAAAGACAACAATACATTTCCCAAAATATGATGCACATAAATCTTTAAGTGTGCAATCCAAAAAGTAAATCCCAATGCATCCTTTGCACCACATCGTGCCTATTGACCTCCCTGAAAGACATGCTAAAACGACAACAAAAATGTTGGTGAATTCATAGTTTTATGTATTTAAATAAATTATGCAGGACCGCATGACTTTCCCCTGAAGTTAACACATATGCCAACAAACACACAAAACCAGATTACAATGTGCACAAAGCTCATGACATTAAGCTCAACCTAATATTATTTGCTATTTTTAGCAGTTAATTTAGCCCCTCAGATGTTTTAAACCTCAACATACCAAGTCCGACATGGTCAACGTTCGTTTCTCGATGGAAAGCTAATCCCACCCAAACGGGAGGGTTAATCCCAAAAGAATCTATATTAAAACATTCACGCTCACAATTGCAATTACCAACTACAACTATGCAATTGACAGTTCATGATAAAGGGCTCAGGAATAGTGGGTTATATTTTTCCCGCTTAACTAAGGCAAACCACATAATCAATATATTTAAAACACTTGCGTCTAATTTATAAAACAAAGCATGTTCTCACCCCAAATAATAGTAAATCAGTAAAACTGTAAAAAGTGGGGCTATGAACTCACCTTGAGTACAGATAGACCCAAATAATCCCAGAAAAAACAACGTCACGCAAAAACTTGAGGATACACACCCATTTAAATTAAGGGGGTCGTATAAGTACCGAGTACTTTAATTAATAACATGGAATGTAATCTTATAGAGTTTTACAATGCGTACAAACATTCGTGCGGGCTATCATAAATATAAGAGGACAAGACATGACGTACGAAGGAGTTAGGACACTTTAAATCGTAAATCCAACAACTCGTCGAAACCCATCCTCCGCAGAGGCCTTCAGTTATGAACCTCCCTAGTATTATAGCACTTTGATAACCACTCAATATTCTACATAGCAGAATCACCGACAAATCGTGTTTTAGTAAACAAAAATATATATAAAGTGAGAAACGTTATGTATTAAATAGACTTTTAATTTCCCCCTAAAAATGTACCTATTTGGGATCGTTTTATAAGGTCCGTTATCGCTGCTTCGTACGTCCACTGTCTTCGAGTAAGACGAGTGATCAAAATATTCATATTTCAAGTTTTTGATATTCTGTGATGAAAGTGTTTTTAACTATTCACAACATCTATATATACTCGTTTTTTTTTTTTTTTTTTTTACCGTTTAATTAGCGTAAACCCTAATCGTAATAACTAAAATATCGTTTTGAATCCCGATTTTATTTATTCCCATCGAGTACGTCTTTATTATTAAAAGATGTTATTATATTTTAATAAAGTTTAATCCCACTGAAGAATAGTAACTTTTTACGTTCATAGTTTATAAAATTACTTTTATAAACATTAAATAATCGTAAACGTCAGTAGTTTATTTCGTTAAGTTCCGTTTTTTAGCGATTCTTTCGAAGTCACGTACTTCGTAATTAAAAGTTATATCATATATTAGATGTTTTAAAAATGGAAAGTTCCTGTAATGAAATAGTAACTTATTTATAAAAAATAGTTTTATAAAAGTTATTTATAGTCGTGAAACACTCGTAATAAACGTATCATTTTTCGATTATAAAATAGGTTTTTTTCGAGTTTTCTTATCATTTTGTGAATCGCATAGAGGCGTATTATTTTTATATAAGTCCAAAACCAAATGTCTAAGTGTCGAAATTATTACACCCCTTTATTATCCAGTGTAAAACTTTTTATAAAAAGCTTATTTTATGTATTTTTTCCAACTAGTAGTTTATTATAGTAAAACCCTAATAACTATATGTAACATATGTGATACATTTATTAATGTTCCATTAGTCCTAATATTTTGCCATTTGCCAAAGATTAACAAGTTATATTATATAACTTTCTATTATTTTTCACATTTAATATTAAGAAACCTTATAAAACCCTAATTTAAAACCCTAAACATGTTTAGTACTTATTCCAAAGGTAAACATACTTTAACATTTATTTTTCCACGATATATATAACCATGATGCATAAGAATAAGTGGCAAAATTCATAAACATTAATGAAAAACTCATTTTACATTATTATAAAGTCATTAATGGTGATTTTAGTCCATATTTAACATATTACACATAAAATAATGAATAATAAAAAGTATGAAGGAATTTGGAAGACCTTAGGGAAGAATGTAAGGATGAGAAATGAAATGCTAAACCCGTTTTTGATCCAAACCAAAGCTAACAAGCTTATAAAACCCTAGATTATGATTTTGAAACCCAAATCATTCCTTTCTTCTTTATCCTTAATACTCATGCAAATGATAACCAAACCTTGAAACACTTTTAGTATCCTTAGGATTGAAGTGTAAAAGGTTGTATGAGATTGTAAAAAAAAATTTGTATGGATTGCTTAATGATGGCTTAATTTTGGGTCGTAGTGGATTTAGGAGAGAAAAGATATGATTTTTGTAAGTATAAAGTGTAAGAAACTTCACTTATGCATGCATGAATATATATAGGAGAGTTATAAGATATTTGTAGTTGCAAACTTTGACTAGAAAATTCAAAGGGGAGGGGGGTGTGCCGTGGGTTCAAGGGGACAAGAAAGGAGGGAACCAAGGGCTTAAAGTCTTGGTCTCTTGGTTCCTTCTAATGGGAATCATCCCATGAAGCTTAGGGATGATGTTCTAGCTATTCTTTTATATATTCAATATGTTACTAGATATTTATAAAAGAAAAGTTGTATAGAACTTTAAATGTAAAAATGTTGTAGTTTTTATTTATAAAATTATACTTGTAATGTCTTTGTTAATTTAAGTAACATATAACTTTATATATGGCAGTGTAAATTTATGGCTGCATATGCATAAAGTTTTATAAACTTTGATCATTGTATATAAACGTAGGTATTTGTTGAAGCGTACGTAAATTTTTAGGGTTCCGGGAAAACCTAATTGTCATTTATCGTGAAACGTAAACACTTTCACGTATCCGATAAAATAACTTATGAAACGTTAATAATTATTCTCACAATAATTGTTTAACCCTTGTTTGACGTAAACAATAAATTGCTTGATGCCCGTTTACGTTAACTGATCATTTTTAGTTTACGCGATTTAACTTAACGATTTCCATTAAAAACAAACGCGTACAATACTAAAAATAAATAGTGACTTTATTAACGTCGTACATTGTCCTAAAACACGAGGTGTTATAAGTAGTGTAGTTTTTTTAGTGTAATTTACTTTTTAATGTTATTTCATTTCTGTTCTTTACATTTATAAAGTCTTGTAACCTTTTAAAATTTCATGAAAAGTTAAGTTTTTATCTTATGAAAATCTATCTTTTAAGCCTACTTAAAAACTGCCTATTATGTTCATGCTTATTTCTTGCGTATTCTGCTTTTTAAATGTTATTGTTGTCTTTATTATGCTTATTTAACTTAGTATATTACTTGCCTTAATCTGTTTTAGTAAAAAATTGCAAAATCTGTTTTCTTAAAGGGGTGTTTGGCATAATAGCCAAAACGGGTCAAAACTATTTAAAAATCCATTTGGGTCACTCAGCCTTCTCTAATCTGTCCTCATAAGTTAAGTTAAAGCTATTTTTAAAGTTTTTGAAGTGAAAAAGTCAATTTAAGGTATTATGCAAAATGTGTTCAAATCTGTGTTCTTGGATTTTCATTTTACTGCTTATTTCCAATTCTTGTTGTTAAGGTTTGGTATATGGTATTTTTAGTGTTAACATGTAGTATTGAAAGTATTGGATTGGTGTGCATTTCTCTTGTGGATTTTCAAACTCAAAATCTGTCTAAATTAGTCTTAGTCTTTAAGTTGATAAAGTTTTTTTTTGTCTTTCTGATCTCATTTTTAGCTTAGCAAAAATCATTTTTAGAATATGCACTTTGGAGCATAAGCTCTTTGATTGTTGTTTTACATCTGTTTTAACTTATTTTAAAGTTTAAGCTTATTTCCCAGCTTTAATCTAGGGCTGCAAGTAGCTGTTTTGTCTTTTCAAGAGTTTGCAAAAAAATCAGCATGTTTTGAGTATCTTAGCTTTTTCATGTGCTTTTTCCTTGCTTAATTGTTGTTAAAAATGCTTACTTTTTGCTCCTATGTGCTCATTTGCTTTTAAACTCCATCTGTTTGTAACTCTTATTTTTTACCTTTTGCTTATTTTTTCTAAATTTTAGCTTAAAAATAGCATTTGGCCTGTTTTTACATGTTAAAGTGTCCCAGTGCTTATTTTTCTTTTTCTGTCCTTTTCAGCCCATTTTACATACTTATCTTAGTTTAATTTTTCTTATTAGATGTAGGTAGTGCCTGTTTTTGCTTATTTTTTATTTTCCTTAGCTTATTTTTGCTTAATTAGCCCAACAGATCAGCTTATATATGCCTTAGATGATATAGTTCTATGTCCTTTTTTGCAGCCTGGTTGTAGCTTATTCTAGCTTAAAGTTTAGGCTTATTTTTGTTCCCTCTAGCTTATTAGGAGTAGGGCATTACATATGTTAGCTTATTTTGAGTTTTCAATAGCTTATTTGCCCTCAATTGTCCAACCAGTTAATCATAAATTGACTTAGTAAATTTTAAGCATTATGCCTGTTTTTAAAAGCCTTTTTCCAGCTTATTGATTGTGTTTCAACAAAAGTTGTAGTTAAGAAAAGTTTTTATTTTTAGGTCCTCTTTAAGAGTTTGTAAAAAGTTTCATAAAAAAATGTTTTTAAAAAAAAGGGAGGCATGGGGCTCGAACCCATGACCTCCCCCTTGTAAACCAGCGACTTAGAACACACACACAACACCAACTGCCCTAGGGTCTTTTTCAGTTTACTCTTACATTATTTTAATTAAATAGTCATTTTACCTTTTAGCTTATCAGTTCTTAAGAGCTTATTTCTGGCTTATTTAATCAGCACCTTTCAAAGTTAGCATTTTTCATGCATTCCTTATGATTCAAAGTACTTTTCTGAATTTTTCCATAATTTTTGCAATTTGTTTACTATTTTTAATAATTAATTTTCATTAAAACAGTTTTTAAATCATAATAAATAAAATAAAAGTCAAAAAAATATAAATCTTTTTTAGAAAATTTTCTTTTATCAATTAGGACCTAGGAAAAATAGATTTGCACCCGTAGGGTTAATATTTTAAAATTTTGTTTTTTAAAGAACGGGATCGAATCCCGTTCTCGTTTTCTTCGCGTTTTTAGCTTTAAACACCTTCGTTTTTGGTCTAGTTTTCTTTGTTCTTACTTTTTAGTCACTTAGAGGTTATTAAAAGTTAAAAAATCAATTTAGGATTAAATTTCGATAATTTAGGTTTTTAAGTCACATTCGTTTTTAATTTTCGTTCTCGTTTTCGTGTTTTAAGTTTAATTGCCTTAATTTTCATGTTCCCGTAGACTTAGGTTTTCCTTTTATGCCTTATTTATGCTTCCGTAGATTTTTAGGATATTTATTTGCCTTTTTATGCTTTCCCGTAGTTTTAGGTTTAAATTCCTGTGCATATTTATGTTTTTCCCGTAGTTTTAAGCATACCTTATTTTAAATTTTCATAATTGCCAGTAGATTTAGAAAACCCAATCAAATCCTAAACTCAAAAGACCAAAGTTGTAGAATAAGCTAGGGAGATAAACTTTAACAAAAGCACTATAGGCTGAAACTCCAAGATAAGCTCTAAAAGAGCTTCTCAATAAGCTGTCCTCAGTAAGGAGGCATTTGAGCTCATTTTTACTTAAATGCTTGCACAAAGCTTGATATAAGCTCAAATTGAAAACCAAAAGCTATTCTAGATAGCTTATAATGTGTATGAACTAGAAAGGATAAGCTACTTAAACAGAAAACATTTAATTCTAACTGAAATTGAGGATCAAATAGGCAAACTTAGGAAACTCTCTAAAAACTTCAAAAACCAAATTGGCTTAAATCTTTAATTAGCTATGACAGAAGTTAAGATCTTGAGAACTTAATAACCTTCCTATAAGCTATGAATTAACATCATAAAAACAGATACTACAATCTAGAAATGCAAATTTAAAACCTAAGATTGGTTACTACTGTTTTTTTTTTGGTTTTTCAAAAATTTTTGTAAACTTTAGAGGCAAATGTACCTAAGAGAATAAGCTAAAAATGAGAAACCAAGCTTTAATATATCTATACTAATGTGTAATCTATAAGTATACTAAATTTTATAAACTAAAACCTATTTTAACTAACTTTAAAATGAACAAAAAGGTAGACAGAATTAACTTTACTTAGTGTTGATGCACTTGAAAAAGGGGCAAGAACCTAAGTTGCAGGTTATTCAGATGGTTAACTCTGCATTAGACACACTTACTAGGATTTGTTGAACACAAAAATGAACTCAAACCAAGCCTAGGAAGGCTTAATTTGATTTTAACTATCAAAGAAAAGAGGGAAAGCTCCCCTGGTGCACAGATCAAATCTATTAGCTACAAAATGTTTTAGAACAAAAACTAATGCCTTAAACCTTATCAAAACTTAACTAAAGATGAAATCAAATCTGACCAAAACAGAAATACCCATTTACTTTGACTTTTAGAGGTCAAACTACTCTAAACCAAACACTCATTAAAAAAATGACAGATTCAATTTAGGCTTATGAAATTAGATTTTAGTGAACCAAACTTAATTACCAAATAATAAGTAGCTTATTACCAACCTAAATATCAAATAACAATAAGCAAATAAGCAGGAAATTAAGATCTAATGATTATGCTAAGATTTTTTTGCTTTTTTATGATTTTTTTTAAGACAAAAAGTAAATATTTAAAGCAAGACTATAAAAGCTAAAAACAGATGACTAAATATGATTAATAAGCACAACTAAGTAGAAATCAGTTCAAATAAGCAACTAGATAAATGATTAAGCTAATAATAAGCAAATAAGTAAATTACACTAAGAATTTTAAAGACATAAATTTAAATGAAAACTTACAAATTGCTTCAGCTAAACAGAAGCTGTATTAAGCTCAAATGAGCATCTACAAGCTCTGGCTTATCCTAAGATAAGCCAGTAAAGTCCATGGGAGCTCTTCCAACGACTTGTCACTTTTAATTTAAAGTTTTAATATATATATATAATTATATACACCTTTTCATTTCATACATCCATAAACACACACACACAAAATGTTATACACTCTCTCCCTCTCCTATTTTTCCCGGTCACCTTCTCCGGCGAACTCCCGCCGTCGCCGGCCACCACACGCCGCCGCCGGAAAACTTTTCCGGCGGACTTCTCCGGCCAACTCCAAAAACACTCCCCATCACCGGATCTATTCGATCCCCACCAACACGCGCCTCTCCATCACCACCACTCACCACCGCCACCGCTGCCCTTATCATCATCATCATCATAATATCATCACCACCTCCGCCACCCTCCATTGTCACAGCCGACGCACCAACAACACCATACATCATCACCTCTCACAGTCATCCCCACCATCACAATCGAACCACCACGGGTGTGTTCGATTTAAAGAAGAACCACAAGGGTGTGTCCGGTTTGCATGATTAACAACATAAGGGTGTTTGTTTCGGAAGTAAAACAGCCACGTCACCAAGGGTGCGTGTGGTTTTGTATAAACAACACAAGGGTGCGTCTGGGTCGTTTGATTTTTCATAGATAAAGGGGTGCATGTGGCTTTGTAAACCACCAGTAAGGGTGTTGGTTCTGGTGGTTTAACAACAGCATAACGGGAGTGTTTGTTTGGGTTTGTGTCGCCCAAAAAGGGTGCGTTTAATTGTAGAAAGCCCTTTGTTTTTATACAGCTTGGTGAAAGGTAAGAGATGATGAATAGTGTTTGGGTATTGGCGCCATTTTTATAACTGTAAAAGTTAAAACAGTTTGAATTTTGAGCAAATGGCAATACTAGTCCCTTTCATTCTAAAACTCAATTGTAGTGTAAAAGGATTTTTGGAATTAGCACTATTGGTCCCTGTGGTTTATAAAAAGAGAACTGGACTAGTGTAATGGGCTTCTTGATTGGGCTTTTGGGCCTTTCTAGTATCCGGGTAGGATTTTAAGGTTTTGAAAGCCCATTAAGGTTTTTTAAAGGCCCAATAAAAGTTAAGGGACCATTTTTGGATTTTTCTGAAACCTTGAGGGTTAAAATGGAATATTTTAGGTTTTGTCTTTTAGTGATTGACTTTATTTGACCATGTTTGACTGGATTTGACTGAGGCTTGACTTTCTGGCTTTGGCTTTGAATCTTTGGCTTCTTTTTGTACTCTCCTGATTCTCGTGTCCGTGCTTGCCCGTTTTTTTGACTGTTTTCTTGTGATTTTTGATATATCCGTACCTGCACACACAAAACACAAATACAAGCATATTTTTGCCATTTTTGGTCTGTTTTGGGTTTAATTGGGTTAATTTAGGTATTAACGGATATGTGTATTTTACACTTATCAAAATTCCCCAAACTAAACGATTGTGTGTCCTCACGCAATATCACATGCCTTATAACCAAATACCTCAAAACTTCCCCAAACTAAACCTTTGAAAAGTAGCAAAGATTTTTGTTGAGAGAATTAAAAGATCACAAGTTATAAAACACCCGATTTCCCATTTTCAAAGATTTTTCTCTTTTTATGATTTTTCTTGATAATTAACTACCTAACTACAACTTATTTGTGTTGACATAATGTATTGTTTTCATTACCTCATTGGTAACTTTAAGGATCATAGAATAAAAAGCACAATTAAGTGTCTAAAAGATAACTTCATCATCCCCGATTTTTCACTTTTCCCATGCTAAGCTTAAAAATAAGATCACTGCTAATTACGAACTAAGATGCTAAGACTACTTATAATTACAACTTGTGGTATCCTCTTCCCGACATAAATCATATATTTAGGTGTGTGTGTTCAAATTAATTTAAACCATTAAATCCACATATTTAGATAGATGAAATCCGACCAAGCTTTACACATGGGCCTTTTGGGCTAATATGTTAATCACTTAGCAAGATCACATCTCAAAGCAAACAAAAACCTCCTTAGCTAAGACATCGTTGGTTCACTTGTCCCATAAATGACTTTCTTCTCTAGCAATCCACCGTCATCGGGTAAGTGCTAAGCTTTTGAACACCCCAGATCCGGAGATACTAATCGATACATGAACTTCCCGATGAAAAAGCCTTGTCGACATTTGCAAACCTTAGCTCAAAAGAACCTGAGGTTTTAGAAAAATGAAACTTTACTATTTATTATCTAACCTTGCAACATAATTATTTCTATTAAAATTATTAGGCTAGGAATTGTTCACTTTCTTTCGACGCCACAATCGGCCACGCCTCCGACAAGAAGCTCAAGTACTATTATGACACCAACCTAAATATACATCCTCCATCATTTCTTTCGATGTCACATCGGGAGCGAACCGACAAATGCCCAAGTACTTTATTGCATGAGATTTGTATATTAAATATAACACTTAAGATTTAATAACTTGCATTCTTTTATTCACTAACTACATATTTATAGATTTTTTTACTTATAATAACCATATTACTTTTGTCAAATAAAAATTTTCGTTTTAGGAAAACCAAAGTAAATAAACTTGAACTAAAATTCTTTTTACAAATGATGTCGACTTCATCGATAAGTATTTTTTCTCTAAATATGTTGATTAGACTTTTAAGAGTAAAACTCTAATTTGTAAAAATTAAAGAGAACACGTATAATTAGTCATTTTAAGAACTCCGGGGAAGAAAAACCACAAGTTATTCTTATAAGCCTTTAAGTTTTCCAAATAAACTTTGTTTAGCATCCTAATTCGTAAACAACACTATCATCTCTTATTCTTTGCAAAAGAAATTCGCAAATACTTAGCCTATATAAAATCCAACTCGGCATATTTAAAATCTACTTGAGATTAGCACAAGTCTTCATTTACTAATGATTCAAGTCTAGCATGTTTAAAGTCTACATGAGACTAGCACAAACTATCATCATTAATTGTTAAGGGAGAAAGCTAGAACTCTACACGTACGATCGGGTCAAAAATTACTTTCTATTCTTACCAACGGAAAACCTACATTTTTGTCTTAACACTTTTTATTATTATTATTTTTTTATTTTTTTATTATATATATATATATATATATATATATATATATATATATGACTAAAAATTTAAATTTTTTTCTATTTTTGTGGGAAAACGGGTACGTGAGAACAAAACAATAAGCAAGCAACATCAAATCGATAGATTCCCTTCCCCAAACTAAAACGAAACATTGTCCTCAATGTTTAAAGTCGGGTCTCTACGAAAATCTAAGCCGTTTATGAAGTATGCAAAGATAAACGTGAATCGATAATGAAAGGAACTTCGGATCTCCCCAAACTAATTTCAAACAAAGGATGAGAAGCTCGAGTAGAACGGGACAATTCAACCGGACACGAGAGGCTTCAAAGAATTTGTTGGGTTGATCCTACAAAAATCACAGCAAACAAGCAACAAACATCGAGAAATCGGATAGAGAACAAGCCTCTCTCAACACAACACAGTAGATAAGAAAATAGAAAGAAAATAGAAAAGATAAGCATGGGGTGAACTCCCATGAGAAGCGCTTATTTTTATGCTCCGAGTCGCAAGCTCGACTCGATCCTGAATTTAGTTGTCCTTAGGAAAGTCTGGAGAGGACCGGGGATTACCAATGGTGGTGGATCCCCTACCATAATAGTGCTAAGACGTGGCAATTGACTTATGAAATTAGAAACCATCGGCCATAGACCACTTGGCAGTGCCATACGGATAAACTTTCGGTGATTGTGAAAAGGGTCATACCATCAGATTTGAAGCTTTCCGGAGAAAATCTTTAATCGGGAGTTGAAAAGCAAGACTTGATCACCAACATTGAAGATTCGGTTCTTTATCTTGGAATCGTGTAGTTTCTTTGTCTTCTCCTTGTAGATTAGCGAATTCTCATAAGCTTGATCACGAAGCTCGCTAAGTTCATTGAGTTGAAGCTTTCGATGATCGCCCGCGGTCTTTAAATCGAAGTTGGCATGCTTAAGAGCCCAATATGCTTTGTGTTCTAGCTCAACGGGTAAGTGACACGCTTTTCCATAGACTAACTTGTACGGAGTGCATCCAATTGGAGTCTTGTAAGCGGTCCTAAAAGCCCATAATGCATCATCTAGTTTGTCGGACCATGAGGCACGGTTTTCTCCTACCGTCCTCTCCAAAATTCTTTTGAGACCATCCAAAAAAAAATAATTTTTAATTATTCGTGACTTCCACTTGACCACTCGTTCGAGGGTGGTAAGGAGTCGAAAGACGATGGGTGACACCATATTTAGACATAACTTTATCAAATTTGTCGTTATAAAAATAGGTCCCACGATCGCTTATGATTGCTCTCGGAGCACCGAATCGGAAGAAAATAGATTTTAAGAACTTAACAACTACCCTAGCATCGTTAGTGGGGAGCGCTTTCGCTTCAACCCATTTGGAAAGATAATCGACAGCTACCAGAATATATTTGTTCCCTCTAGACGACGGGAACGGTCCCATAAAATCGATACCCCATACACCAAAAATTTCACAAACTTGGATTGCATTTTGAGGCATCTCATCACGTTGAGAAATTTTGCCTTGTCTTTGACATGCATCACAAGATTTGATCAATTCGTAGGCATCCTTATAAATTGTAGGCCAAAAGAATCCGGCGTCAAATACTTTCCGAGCTGTGATGTTGGCACTGTGATGGCCCCCGGTGGGTCCTTCATGGCAAGCCTTGAGGATTTCAAGAGCTTCTTGGCCAAATACACATCTACGGATGATTTGATCCGCACATGTTCGAAAAAGAAAAGGATCATCCCAAAAGTAATGCTTTATATCCTTGAAAAACTTCCTCTTTTGTTGGGTTGACATTCCTTTGATAAGAAAATTCCCCGCGTGGTAATTTGCTATATCGGCAAACCACGGGGTATTTTGGTCATCATGAGAAGTCACCGTGTTCAATGTTTCAAGAGGAAAAGTTTCATTAATTTCTTTAGGATCAAAAACATTCTCATATGGGTTTTCAAGACGAGAGAGGTGATCGGCTGCATAGTTTTCAGCTCCCTTGGTATCGATAACTTTGAAATCAAATTCCTGAAGAAGTAAGACCCATCGTAGCAATCGTGCTTTGGCGTCTTTTTTGTTAAAAAGGTATTTCAATGCGGAATGGTCTGTGTAAACAACACTCTTGTTCATGATTAGATATGATCGAAACTTCTCAAAAGCGTAAACAACTGCAAGCATTTCTTTCTCTGTTGTTGTGTAGTTTGTTTCTGCTTCGGTCATGGTCTTGCTAGCGTAATGAATTGGTCAGAAATGCTTCTCAATTCTTTGTCCTAAGACCGCACCTATTGCATAATCACTTGCATCGCACATGATTTCAAAAGGTTGGTCCCAATTTGGAGCAATGAGAATTGGAGCTTCGGTTAACTTCTTTTTCAATGTTTGAAAGGCAAGAATGCAATCTTCCGAGAAAATGAAAGGAGTGTTCTTCTCTAAGAGATGGGTCATGGGTCGAGAGATTTTGGAAAAGTCTTTGATAAATCTTCGATAGAATCCAGCATGCCCGAGAAAACTTCTGATTCCTTTAACGGTCGTTGGGTGAGGAAGCTTTGAAATTACATCAACTTTGGCCTTATCGACTTCAATTCCTTTTCTAGAGATCTTATGTCCTAAAACAATGCCTTCTTTAACCATGAAATGGCTCTTTTCCCAATTTAGTGCTAATTTGGTGTCTTCACACCGTTTGAGCATTTTGTCTAAATTGGCAAGACACGAGGAAAAAGAATCTCCGAAAACTGAAAAATCGTCCATAAAAACCTCCATCGTTTTTTCTATCATGTCGTGAAAAATGGCCATCATACAACGTTGAAAAGTTCCGGGTGCATTGCACAAACCGAATGGCATACGACGGTACGCGAAAGTTCCGTATGGGCACGTGAAAGTAGTTTTCTCTTGATCTTTAGGGTCAATTGGGATTTGAAAATACCCCGAAAAACCATCTAAGAAATAATAAAATTCGTTGCCGGCTAAACGTTCTAGCATTTGGTCCATGAATGGTAACGGAAAATGGTCTTTACAAGTTGCGTCGTTTAACTTTCGATAGTCGATGCAAACTCTCCATCCCGTGACTAATATTGTGGTGCAACTTTCACTTGTTGCATAGAAGTAGAGTTCCAGCATATTCTTTCTTTTCACTAGGCCCAGTTGTATAAGACCTAGCCACATTATGCCTCTTGTAAGGCGGTTGCTGAGCATGGTTGTCTCCTGGGTTGTTATCCATTCTCCTTTTGTTGTCACCTTGCCTAGCAGCATAGGCACGAACCTTCTGGTCTATTAAACTCCTTGCCAACTTAATTGCTTCTTGAAGCATTTTTTGCTTAGATGCCATCACATTCCCCTAAATATTATCTGGAAGACCTCCAACATACCTCTCCACTTTATCAGATTCATCAGGAACCATTCTCGAACATAATAAAACCAATTCTTGAAAGCGTTGCGTATAGCTCTCAACATCAGTACCTTTCACCTTCAAGTTCCACAACTCGGTCTCTAGCTTCTTAATTTCACTCCTTGGACAGTAAGTTTCAGTCATCATCTTCATCAATGTCTTCTATGGCATCTCATATGCAGCATCGTGTCCAACAGTGCTAACATGGGAGTTCCACCATGTTAGTGCACCACCTAGTAAAGTACAAGTGACATACTTTACTTGACATTCCACATCACAATTACTGATATGGAATACATATTCCATCTTTTCAAACCAATGGGCCAATCCTACAGCCCCTTTAGTTCCCTTAAAGTTAAGGGGTTGACAATTCAAGAATTCTTTATAAGTGCACCCACAAGCAGTGTGCAACGTCCTTCTATTACCACTTCCTGAATCACGGCTTCCATTCCCATTGTCGTTTCCATTTCCATTCCCGTTTCCATTCTCGTTTCCACTGTTCCGATTCGCCTCATAGTTTAACAACGCATTAGCTACAGGTTGGGATATCAGTCGCTCAATAGCGGCTGTGCTCATACTGTTTCTCTTTGGTGGCATTTTTTTCAAATCAGAGGAGTAAAAGAATAAAATAAAATCAGTCCAGTTCTTAAAGTCGTACTTCAAAGATGAAATGTTGCAAGGTGACAGAAGTCGTGTTTGAATTAATCGGCATGATTCTAGGCGATGGGTCGCAAGGTGACGTAGGTGTTTCAACAGTATGAGACGGGTGTTTAACTAGAAGTTGTATGATAAGATAACTAGTAGGATTGGCGGACTGTGACAAGTTTCAATGTTATGTAAAACGGTATTACATAAAGTCATGAAATTTTTTTAAAGACCATCGTGTTATTCACAATGTGTTGAGAAAATTCCTAGTATTTATATAGATAATTCTTTTATAAACAAGTGTAAAATATACGAAAGGGAAGGTAAGCATATATATAAGTCACGTAAGCAAGTAATGTAAGCAAGTAGTGTATGCTCATGAAAAAGTTTTATGTGATGCAATGTTTGTGAAAACGGTTATAGTCCAGGTAAAATACGCGAACTGATTCTTTATAACCTTGGCTCTAGATACCAATCTGTAACACCCCCAACATATGTGGCAGTGGAATAGTGACTGGGGGCATTATTTCATAATATAATAGCACAAGATATAAGAGAACGACCTCTAAGTGTGTCATTTGAAAGATAACCTTGTTGATTTGGTTGAAAATAAGTAAGTTATAACATTTGTCCTAGTAGTTGCATCAAAATGAAAGACATAAATTAGTACAACGAGGAATGATAGTTTGTATGCATGTAGAAATCCATGAATGTATTCTTGAAAAGTTTGGACTCCAATGCACATCAATAATGTCAAGCAGCTCATTCACCTGAGAAATACATGTTTAAAAGTATCAACATAAAGTTGGTGAGTTCATAGGTTTAAGTAATTATAAAGGTTGGACCGCAAGATTTAAAGTAAGTATTGCATGGTATACAATATCCAAAGAAATAATTACGATTGCACTAAGCTCATGACCCCAAGACTACGATAGTATAAGTATGCCAATCAATTTCAGGTAATCAAAGTACCATTGGAAATGTCCAAAGTGAGACACCCGCAGTCCAACATGGTATACGCCCGTTGGCACCAATCCTGGACGGGGATGTCAATTCCAATAGATCTATTTATAAAACTTGCGCTTACACAAAGTAATTAACGGTTCATGATAATTCAGGCGTAATGGATTATCGCTACTTAGGCTAATCCGTAATCATTTGAGAGAAAGTAAAGTATTTGCGTCCATAAGTGAAAACAAGCAATGTATCTCATCTCGGGATTTGTAAAGTAATTGTAAAACAAGTTAAAGGGGGCTATAAACTCACCTCAAGTGATAGTATTGACTTTTGAAAAATCAACAAGGAATGTCATCACAAAAGACCGGTATGCAACCTATTTAATTATAGGTCGATTTAGAATAATGCAATTGAATATAAAATAATGCACTATATTTTATATTGTTATATCACCACCTAATAGTTTGTATTTTAGTTTATTAGTCAAAATAATGTTTACGTTAAGTTCATCATTTAATTTCCAAGTATATGCTTTCGTAATATTTTCAAATTGTTCAAAAATTAATTATAGTCTATTTCGCTCGATTTACTATTTTTATTATTTTTACAACGTCAACTTATATATAGTGCAACTAGTTTATAAAATAATATTTATAAAGTTTATAACGCGTATAAATATTATACAAGTGATACTATATTATTTTCTTAGGTTTTTATAGTCTAAACGGATCTGAAAACACTCGAAAACACTACCTTTAGTTTCTTACAACTTTGACACTAAATAAAATGTGCGCAGGAAATTTATGATAATTTTAGAAAAATAGTCCAAGTTTGATGGAGTATAAATCCTCTGTTTTACATTTTCGGGCTTCAAGAATTTGCGCAAATTTTACCGAAAAATCATTCCGAGCAAGTTTGCTTTTATATCCGAAAGCTGATTCGGACCCGAAAGGGGTCGAAAGCAATTTAAAATCTGCTCAGATTATACACGGTTTTTACAAAAGGTGTCAATTTTATATATGTATCGGTAAACTTTAAATGATCATATCTTCTTCGTTTTAAGTCCGATTTTCGAGTTCTTTATATCCCCGAAATCGTATTTAAGTGTACCAACATATTTTTAAGGTTTTAACTTGTCAAAATATTCCTAACCCTACTGTTTATAGTCAGCTGTTTTTAGGGGTATAATATACCTTCAAAACCTATAAATTTAACCTCATATTTACACAATAAAACTTTCTAACCTATCCACTTCATCCACTTTCAAAATCAACAACATCCAAACTAACCTAATTCCATCAAACTCTTCTCAACATAGTGAATAAAAACATGAAATAAATTATAAAACTAAATAAGCTAGTTTATGAGAAACTAAATTTAACAACTTGCTTAATAATTTAACAAATACTTATGACATATCAAAATATATATTTTAATTGTTCCTTCATATATATAATTTATTTCACATCTCTTGCAAGTAATTATATATGTAAGTATTGTTCTTGATTTTTCGTAAATCTTTATAAAAATTTATGTTAGGTTCAAGAAAAGTGTTTATTATTATATGAATTGGTCTTTGTTTAGTTTTATAGTTTTATTAGTAATTATAATGTAATAAAGTCTATCTTAGTCAAAGTTAAGTAAAGTTGACCAAGGTTTGACTAAAGTTAAGAAAATAGAATAGGATTAGCAATAAGTATAAATACCCATCTAGGAGGGGTATTTATACAAGTCTTTACATTTTGTAATTCACTTCTCCTCCCTATTTCTATTTTCCCTTTGAAATGAAAATTTAGAAAATGATAAAAAAATACTCTCTAGCTCCTCTCCTCTATTCTAACACTTTCGTATGATTACTACTATGCAAACATGACATATAACAGTTTAAAAGGTATTTAGTAGTCTTCATAATTTGGAATACTCATCCAGATTACCAAATATTTACCTTGTAATGCAATTGGTAAATTGTCATATCCGAAAAACCTCATACGAGCAAATGCATAGCATATGTAACTTTTCTTGTTCTTGGTTCGGGAGAGATCCATGGGTCATAAAAATTGTCGATATCTATTTTCACCTTACCAAACGAGCATGATTCTCTTTTTCATTCTTCTCAATTTCCACCAAATATAAGTCACATACACACGTTGGTAGAGTATCTCAAACACATCAAAAAAAATCATTTGACGTGTTGAATTTTTCATCTCATACTTTTTCCAATCCTCACTTATGAAGACATGATGTCTAAGAAATAACGTGATAAGTATTCCTATTTGGTCGATAAAGAATAATATATATCCAAACCCTCATACTCTCCTCGTAGCATGAGCTGTTGTGTTACAAGAGATGTCATTAAACCTCGTTTGCTAAATGATCTTAATTATAGGTTATTAGAAGTGAAAAATAATCTAAAAAAATAAGATTCATCATTTACTTGTTTATTAAACATTCTTTAGCTTGATCCTTGGATAAGCTTATTCATTAAATGCTACAATATACATCTATTTCTTTAGCAACATGTTGCGAATAAGAAAATGATGATCATTAATGCAATCAAAGAGAGATCCCAATGATCGTCCCTTAGGGGAAGATTGTTAGGAATGATAAAAGTGACTATGTTATTGAGATAAATGTCTTGTAATAAATAGAGAAATAACATTTTGTAATAGGTTAGGTGATACGCTCATGAGTTAAATAAAGTCACGAGACCTGACAAATAGCTAAAAGCTAAGA
>BQNB010077811.1:5919-19040 GCA_026074375.1 Tanacetum coccineum | reverse complement strand
TAAAAGCTTTTAGAATAAGGTGAGGACTTACAAACTTGTAGATGGGTTGAAAAAGAGGGTTTTTGGTTTGAGTGACTTGAATATGAGTTCTAAGTCTTCTTCTTCTTAATCTTTGGCTTCTAATCTGATCTAAGGACTTCACTTCTCTTCTAGGACATGGCTAGAACTTGATTTGAGTATGTCTTGAGTTTTAGAGATGAATTGAAAGAGTATGTATGTATGCGTGTTTATATAGGGCTAGGGAAACTTGGAGGCCAAGTTTAGGTAAAGTAATGGCCAAGTTACTTGGAGTGGTAGCCAAGGTGGATGGAGTTGGGACCAAGGAAGGCTAGTATGGTGAGTATGAAGAGCTAGGATGAGGTGTAAGGGTATGAAAGAGGTTTGGTTATTAAGGAGTGACAAGGAGGTGTTTTTGCTTAATGAGCAAGTGTGTGACTAAGGTGTGTGGGTGCTAGGTTGATGACAAGGTGTTGAAGGTGGTGGTGAGGTCATGGTGCTTGAGTTGATTGAGGTGCTTGAGGTGCTAGCTTTCTTAGAATTAGGTTTAGAAGTAGTTTAGGGGTGGCGAGTTCATGGCTGTTTTTGGATAGCCCACATCAGTCCCGGTAAAATGGTTGTCATTTACAAACCGTAATTCCGATTAAGCTCAAACCGGTTAGCATGGTTAGATATTTGAGTCCTCTACAACTTTTAGTTTTACAAATTTAGGGGTCACTATACAAAACTTTAGAGATAACAGCCATTTACTACAGGTGTGTAGAATCTGCGCACTTTTGCCATTTCGATTATAACTAATGCATCCGACATCGAATCGGGTTGAGTCAACCGGAAAAATGATCACAAGACTAAGGGCTACAACCTAGTATTTTTACTTAATACCCAAAGCCTATTGATTTTTCCCAGATCCTATGTTTTATCAACGGATTAGATTTCTAAATATTTATTAAGGGTGTAACGGGTTTTTCGGATTTAAGTAATAGGGTTAAGTTTTAGGGTCGTGTAGGAGCTGAGATTAGAGAGGGAAAAGTGTTAAATATTGTGTATTGAGTTCTTGTAATTAGTGCAAAAGGTGGTATGAAATCCTTAAGATTTTAGAGGGAAAGAACTAGTTTGAATTCTAGCATTATTGGCTTTGTACATTAAGCACAACTGAGCTTATACTTTGTGTTTAGAGGGAAAATGGATTTAAATTATATGAATTAATCACATTGTACAATTATGCTTGAAGGCTTTGTTACATTCATTTTTGTATGTACAATTACATGAAGTTAGGGTTTTGAATATAAACGTAACGGTATAATGCTTGTTTTGAAATAACGTTGTAAATGGTACGTTAAACGGATAACGTATTTGGTAAAAATGATATTAGAACATAGACTTGACATATTAGGATGTTTACTTGATATAAACGTAGATATAGTTGGCATTGGTAGGTTGTGTGGGCTCGTTTAGTTTGATATGTAAGTTATGTTACATAGTTGGAATGAATAAAGCAAAAAATTTCCCATGAAAAAGTAGTATTTAATATAATATAAGTGGAAATTACAGTGGATGAAAATTATGGAGTTGTCACATATAGGGGTATTGTGACTTAACTTTTCTTCCCCATACTTCCTCTAAATAATACTACCATGAACCCAAGTCGACCCAAAATTGTATTTACAAGGGATAAGACTTTTAGCAACCCGTGTGCTTAATAATTAACTTGGGTTAAAACAATAATGTACTAAAGACGAGTACATACAAGGTAGGCTAAGGCGATTTGGGTGTAACAATTGGTTCAAGGGTTAACAATGCTCTTCATTAATAGTCTGGCTTAACCAGAAAATTACGAGAATCGTGAAAAGGATAGGCTCGGAGGGTTGTACTAGGGGTATCCTGCACTAAAAATGAGTGCGTGGCAAGGGTGTGAGATAATTATATGATCTAGTGGGCCATCAAAACTATTACATGTTGTAAACATGGGTAATCGTAGTGCCTCTTTCCTAGCAATCCTAATGACTTTACAATGCGGTCTCGATGCATCACTAAAACCATTCTAGAGTTTAAATACACTACCACCGGTTACACTCATAAATTTAATACATCACCAATGTTCCAGAAAAGGAGACAAAGACCATACGTACACATCCATAACGACAGAAAAGACACATATGACTGCATTCGAACCTTAACTCGAACAAGCTAAAGGTATAAACTATCTTGGGTATCGAAAATGGATACCCGAATTCCTATAGATCTAAAGGCGAACCTCACATTTTTGGGGTGGAATTACAGAGGTTTTTTTGTGCTAGTACACTATGAATTCCTATCCCATGTGAGAGTGCTATTAATACTCAGTTTTCATTGGTATGTGTCATAATTTTTTTTTAAATTTTGGTTAAAATTACCTTTTATGCTATGTTTCGATATATTACCCATCATTTTAAGGAACAAGCAAATGGCAATTGAAGGAATAGTTTCTAAGGCTTATTTCCCCCTACACTTAAGTTGAACATTGTCCCCAATGTTCTATAGAAGTACCTGTAAAATGAATAAAGGGAAAATAAAACAAGTAAAAGAAACTAGTACTCCCCTGGTAATGCTCAATCATGGAGAAAACATGAGATCACTGGTTAAATCGTACCTCCAAGCTGTCTTCTCATTAAATATAACTTGTAAATCAAAGATAAAGACAACTACACCAAGCGTAAAATTGGCGGGATAATGATATATACAATGAAATTTTAGGGTTGACTCTATGAAAGCAGTAAAGATAGGATGAAAGTGATGATGTAATCCTAGGTTTCTGCAGGTTTACAAGAAAATTACAAATTTTAGATATTCCACATTTTACTTTTTGAGAATAATTGAAATTTTTTGAATTTTTACATGGCTAGGGGCGTGACGCCGTCTCCAGCCACTGTAAAGATTTTTTCTTGACAAGTTTCCTGCACGCAATTTTATTAGTTAAATCATGTGTAAATACTACATAAAACGTGAGATTAATCATTACAATCATATGACTCAAAACTGACACGAATTAATCTAAACAATTTATCTTATGTGTTTGAATTGGTTCTTATAAACCGGATATTTTCCTCTACACTTATTTCATGCAAAATACCTTTGATTGTCAATAAGACGAAGTTAAAAACAAAACAAAGCATGATTACAAAAAAAATGATTGAAACATAGAAGAATATGCGAAAAGAAATAAGACACAAGACACTCCTAAATACAGGAAAATTAAATATTGGGTTGCCTCCCAAGAAGCACTTTCCTTTATTTACAAGTCTTGCAGCTAGACTCGAAGTCACACGTCCTTACATGACTTCGTGTAGGCTCACATGCCACAGATGAGCCATTCTCTCATACTTTCATCCACTTGGTATTCGGGACCTAGGTTCAAACAATTCTTATACATAAATTTGTTCTTCTCGTAGGCATTCCTAAATCCGTTAGTTAGATCTCTTTGACTTAGCACAAGGATGGGTGGGATTTTACTCCATGACACGTGCCCCTAATTTTTAAACCTAGGTATAGTGCAGGGCATCTAAATGTGTAGTTGTCAAAGATCCTAGTGAAAGTCATCAATCCCTTAGCACAATCGTAGTCAAGTTTAGTGATTTTTCTATAGGGTTTGCCCATCACAACTTCAGCCACTAGTACACAAATGGTATTTAAAACGGTTAAAACATATTTTTTAAAACAGTTTTGAACCGTTGTATTATAGAGGGTAGTAAATAATAGATATTATTATTTAAAACGGTTTTGAACCATTCTAAAAAACATACACACATTATACAAAGCTAAATATAATATTAATATTCTATCACTAATTTAGAACGGTTGAAAACAACCGTATTTCTTTTATTACTTTAAAACATTACACACAAACAAATCGTTCTTATTAATCTGCTTTTCTTTTTTACTTTAAATTTAAACCGTTCTATAAAACAACAATTCCAGAATTCCAGAACCAAAATAACCAGATTCCTTTTTTTCTAGAACAAATTAACCAGATTCCTTTTTTTCTGGAACGATCACAATATCCGGAACCAAAATAGCCAGAATTCCCTTTTTTTTCCCATCCTGTAATATTATTCTGTAAATAAACAAAACTAAAACTAAAGACATAATATAAAATGACAAATCAAATGGATTAAAACCGTTAATAATATGAAAAAACTAATATGACAGTTTCATACACAAAAATATCATCAAATGTCATGATAACAAAGTTCCAAATCCGAGTTCATAACCTAACCATAATACATATGCAATTGGACGACTTGCGAAAAATGGATCGAGTAAAATTGTGACACCGAATTCTCAACCCACTGATCAATGTCTCGCATAGTTCTAGGTTTTATGTCATTCCAAACCTATAAACAAATCAAATGAAGAGTTAATGAGTTATTTACAAGAAAACAAGATTTAGTGTGCAACAAAGTAAATATATATTTACAAGTACTCACATTATCCGGAAAGTTTGATTGCTTTTGAAAGAAAAGCTCAAGCATATCTATGGCCACGTAATAACCACATTCCCATGTACCTTCTTATTGAGGACACTAAATTCAAATTAAAAATAGATTACAAAATGACCAAGTCAAATTGAGCACAAAAATATATAAGATATATGATAGATGATTTACCTTAACCATATTCAAGTTCCACTCAACTAAAGACGTATCATGACATGCCCTAAAAATAAGTATTGGTATATTAGATTACTTCATATACCCCCAATATAATTTTAATGCTAGAACAATTTAATATCAATGCTAGAATATACTTACGCTTCTATTAGTGGTATCAAAGAGTATATGCTAGGTTCGTTGTCGAAATTCCTATTGAGTGAATCTAATATGTATCCGGTCTTCATCAAAGGGCAAATCAGAAATAACACCCAATGTCCACTACGCGAATTTCTAAACATTTTAATGCAGATGATAGTATAGTTAAAACCATATACGAAGCAAAGAATTAAACTTACCATTGCAAATATGGTGCCAGAAATATGGTTTTGTCTTGTTGTACTATTAAGGTACTCTCAATGTGTTTCACGACTTTATGACCATGTGTACGACATAATCGAAAATCAATTTCTAATTGTTTTAGATGCTACACTTGTTTGTTACCCCATAAAAGACTTTTGAACCCAACCATATAAATTCTTAAGCCTAAAAGATCAAGACAGTTTATTTCAATTAATTAATAGCATTCAAAAATATAAAAACTTTTGTTATCATAATAGATATATATAAGGAACTTACATTCCCCACCAGTGTAAAATGGTAGTGTCGAGCCAATCATTTGACATCCAACCTAACACCGAGTCATAAAAAATATTGTCGAAATAGGATTCTTCATACAACCCTTCAAGCGCCCGAACTAAGATAAAATTGCCACTTTTGAGTTTGTTTATGAATTTTCTTCGGCTACCTTTTTTAATCTTCATATGGCCTTCTTTCTAATGCTTCAAGTATTTGTTCGATATGCCTATATTCCCTTGTAGTGGCAAATTGGTGTGATTTGTCTTTCATTTTTGTTTTGGAGGAGTTTTTCATTTTGGAGGAGTTTTTTGTTTTGAAGGAATGTCCTTTTGTTGTTTAGGAATGTTCTTTTGTTTTGGAGTAAGTTTTTTCGGAGGATTTTTCTTTGGATCTCCTTGAGAAATTGTAACTTCTGATGGCAATTGTTCTTCCACCTATATTCAAGGTATGACCTTATTATACCAATTTATTTTATTCATTTAATAATATATTTAATGATAAGATAATTAGAAGACTACCTATAGATCCAGTAGATCCGGTTTTAAGATCACAATTGGGCTCCTCATAGTCAGTAGGATACCATGGTGGCTATTTGACATAGTAGGTAAGATAGCCACATGATAGTACTACTTGTCGTAGACGTAGTATAGAATGTTACTACTTGATGTAGTCGGTATGATTCAATGGTGGACCTACTCGATATGTACTCGGAAGATGCAATGGGATGGACTACTTGACGTATAAGGATGAACACAATTGTGGACTGCTATTGATGGACTACTTGACGGCGAGTCATATTGTCGAGTGATACGGCCATTCTGGGAAGAACCTGCATTTAACAAACACATACTTTTATGTCTTGTTCTTTCACACATTATACAAAAACAACACTTAGCACTTATAATAACACTTAAAACAACAAAGTCACACTTAAATCAGCAAATAACACTAACAACTAGGGACTTTCTCTGGGTTACCAGCCTATGTGTTGGTTGGGCTATTTTTTAGGTTTACTTTTTTTTAAATGACGATTCGTTTTTATACTCACACACATCGTATCCTATATTCTATTAGTTCTGGTATATTCGTCTACCTACTTCAGTCACCAACAAGTCCAGAAACAACCCCACCAAGAAACCAAGACCCCGTCGAAACCAAAATCCAGCCGAAAAGAAAGAACCCATCACAATCATCCGCGCGAAGATCCCTGTTCACAGATGTGTAGGAAACAAAGCCATCTGAAATTATCAAGAAAGCAAAGCACGAAGATACCAAGCCTGACCCATGATCGGACATAGCCTAAAGACTACTACTAAAAAGTCTGTACAACTGTAACCTTGACTTACTTTAATAATGTACCTGTAAGAACTAAACATGCGTCTACAGTTTCTACTTTTTGTGTAAACTCTCCTAGCAAGCGTTACAAACTCAAGAATGATGTTTGTTAATGATGTGTGTCCATCCTTACGTTTTGTGTAAATACTTTTAGTAAGCGTCAAAAACTCCAGGATGCTGTATGTTAATAATAAATTCTCCTATGTCTTCTAATATCACAAAGTCTGTGACGTAAGTGAAACTTCCTAAAAACACATAGACATCCCGAACAATGGCAACTAAGTTATTCCTTGTACTTTCTAATCCTTCTACCATTATAGTGTTATAGGCTTTACGCGTGATAATGTTTATTGGTAAAAAGGGATCAAAGTAGGCAACAAACTTCCTAAAACCGATCATACATTGGAATGCTAAGTCATCCCAATCGAAACTATTAATTGCCCTTTGGCGGCATAATTGTCCTGTATTACCATATTCTTCTAGATCATTCAGGACTTCACCATCATCAAAATCGTCATCTGAATCTAGAAAAGGATAAACAAGTGGTGTATCTACATCGATTTCATTAGGTTGTTGTGTGAAACCATTAAGGAATCGGTTAATGCTCTCTAGGCGAGAATCGATGTAGGTCTTAAATGTCTGTAGCTCGCTGATTGATACGTCTCCGAACACACTATACGTATATATATATAATATATAAGGATTATATCAAATAATAGTATAGTAAGTATTTTCCGTCGGATTTAAGAAACAAACTTTTAACCAAAGTTGTCTACAAAAAATCTCACCGGGTTCGTTGTCCTCGTCGAAGCGTGAATTTAGAATCGGGCTAAGTCGTGATCGCAAAAAGCACGTTTTGAATGGTTTTAAAGATTTTTTATTGGGGTTTCTAAATCCTACTAAATGTGAATGACAAGTAAATAAATGCATGAAAACAAGTAAGAAAGTAATGTCAATTAAACACGTAAGCGTAAACAAGAATTAAAGAAACACCACAATTAAAACCTAAATTAAACCTAAAAATGATTTTTTAAACTTTACCTAATCCTAATTACTAACTTGTAAGAAAAAGCTAAGGAAATCCTAAACCGAGGGTGATTAAAGCTAAAAACGAAGAAAACGAGAACGGGAACGAAATCCCGTTCTTTAAAAAGTGAAATTACAAAATATTAACCCTACGAAAGTAAATTTCAAACCTAAGCCTAAAATATGATAAAAGAAAATTTTATAAAAAAGAATTTTATTTTTTTGATTATTTTTCTATTTTTTATGATTTTTTAAAGTTTTTAATGAAAATAAATGATTAAAAATACTAAACGTTGAGTTAAAAATCTAAGAAAATTTCTAAAAGTAGCTTATGATAAGCAGAATGCAGGAAAAATATAAAATCCTAAAGTGCTAAACTAAATAAGCCGGGAAAAAGCAAACTAGCACTCGAAGTGCTTTTTTATAACAAAGTTCAAAAAGGTGATAAAAGAATTGAAAACGCACCTTAGGACGTAAAAGTCCCAAGGGCGCAGTGGTGAGTGTGTTGTGTGTTGTGTGTTATAAAAGGTTGAGGAGGGTTGAGGTCCAGGGTTCGAGCCTTGCTCACCCTGGATTTCCCCTCTTCCCTTTTTTTAACTTTTTGCAAAAACTTTGAAAAGCAAAGTTGTAAAACTTATGAAAACTAACAACTTTAATGAAAACAATTTAAAAAAAAAATCAAAATTAAGCTGAAAACAGCTTATTAAACAGACAGAATGTACTTAACTAATATTTCAACAAAACTTTATAAGCTAAAAACGGAAATAAGCTAAAGCTAGAACTAGATAAGCTATCACTATCCTAAAACTAACCTAATAAGCTAAACTGAACTAGAAATAAGCAAAATGGATAAGCCATAAGCTGAAAATCCTAAAAAGCACTTATACTAAAACTGCATACCAAACAGCCTAAATGCTAACTTTGAGATTATTTTTAAGCATACAAACGGAACATTATGGACTAGAGGCTTATATCATTAGAAAGACCTTCCTACAAACTTCTTAAAACTGTTTTTGAAAAGTAATTTGAAATCTAAATAAGCTATGAAAAGGCTATTTAGAAATTGTATTGCAGACAAAATACTATATTTTTGGTTTTTTAACTTTTTATGAAAAGACAAATAACAAACTTGCAGACTAAAAACAGATGTTTCAAAAAGCTTTTTATGCTAAAATAAGTCCTAATCTATCTAAAATGGCCTAAAATCTATTTATGCTCCAAATTTGAAAAGCTAAAAACTATTTTTACTTACTGAAATTTGAGATTGAAAAAGACTGTTTTGCTATTTATAGCTGCTGATGCATTTGACACCAAAGTGACCAAAACTTTAACTTGAACAAATGCAGGCAAAAGGGGTTGATTTCTACACTTTTAAAACAACTATGCAAGACCTATTGAAACAACAAAAACAGCTAGGACTAATTTAATCTTAAAATTCCTAAAAACTTGATCTATTGATGACAGATTCCAACTTAGTAACCCATAAAACTAAGAGAACTTGATTAAACCTTATAAAACATTAAAATTTTAATCTTATAACACCAACTATGAAATTTT
Source organism: Tanacetum coccineum (assembly GCA_026074375.1). Classification (NCBI taxonomy): domain Eukaryota; kingdom Viridiplantae; phylum Streptophyta; class Magnoliopsida; order Asterales; family Asteraceae; genus Tanacetum; species Tanacetum coccineum. Next base: position 9,861 of record BQNB010077811.1, on the reverse strand, counting down.
AAATGAGTCTAAAAGAACAAATGGACTCAAGCAGTACTAACTTGAGTTAGTACTGCTTGACCCAAACACTCCCTTAAATCCTTTAATTCCATATCATCTTATAAAAAATGAAAGTTAATGCTTATAGGTCAAAGACCAGATATCATATAGCTTATAGAAGACCTAATGGACAAATTAAAGCAGCTAAATAAGCAGAATTAATAAGCTAACAAGTTATGCTACTGTTTTTGTTTTTTTTACTAGTTTATGAAAAATAAGTGCAAACTAAGAATTAAAACCAATAATCAAACATCATAAGCACATAACAACTATAATAAGCACTATTAAGCAAAACTAAACAGCAATAAGCAGTAAATAAGCAATATTAAACTAATTTGTAGTTTTAAAGCTAGAAAAGGAAAATGAAGACTTACAAAGGCCTTTGCACAAACAAGGCTTATCAAATGCTCTTATGAGCTAATCAACAAGCTCTAGCTTATCATAGATAAGCTAGTGAGGTCCTGGAAACCCTTCCATTTCTGGTTTCCCTTCCAAATTTAAGATGAGGTAATTTTTGGAGTGAATTTGAATGTCAATAAGCTCATTTAAGCTTTAAGAGCTTAAATGAGAGTGTATCTAGCTTATGAGTTAAAATGACAGCTTATTAAGAGCTTGTTGAACAGTCAAGAGCTTATTTAAACCATTATGTATTAAAGTAAAAACAAGATTTAACAAGTGCATAATATGAAAACTAAACTTTTTATTGATATTAAAACTGATTACAAGCTTTGAAATGGAAAGTTACATTGATTAAAAAATGATAAGATAATAATTACATTTATAAAAGTTACACTAAAAACTATATTAAAGCTACACTAAAGCTGAAAAGAACTATATATCTCTTATGAGTGAAGGAGGCTTCTTATTTATAGCAGGAGAAGAATGATCTAGACTTGTACACTCTCCTTTTGATCTTGGCCATCAATTCTTCTAATCATTGGATGCTTATTCTTAGCCCTTGGATGAGATTGTGAGCACACGGATTGTTAAGCTGGAAATCCCGTATCTTTGGAAGGGTTGTGCTTCTTTTGCATTGTTTTAGTGCAATTTTCTCATTTCAGGTGTGTTTCTTGTAGTCCAAGTGTCATTCCTTGTCAAAAGTGGCCAATCATAGCTTAGAGATGATGTTTTTCTTGCTGAGATGTTACTTAGTACTAAGCATCTTTGACTTGTCACGTTGAATTGGGTTAATTTCATTTAAATTGAGTTAATTACAAGGATGGTGAATTGGAGAAGACGGGTAAACAGTAAAACTGTTTTTCCCGCCCCCATTTTCTATTTGTTTTGTGTTTGACCCGGGGTAAAGGGGGGTTGACTTGGGCTAAGGTTTTTATAAAAAAGGTTTGGGCCGGTGTTTGTTTTGGGCTCGGTTAAGGGGTTAAAGGGAAAAAAGGTTTATATAGTTAACGCTTAACGACCGTTAGTCTTTAAGTGTTAAAGGACTAACGGTGTTATTGTTTTTGTACTTTTAGTGCAAAATGATTTAACATTAAGGGCTCTTTTGGTATTTTCAAGAATTTTTTCTTTTTGTGGTTGACAAAGTTTTGACCATTGTTGACCTTAGTGGACCATTTGCAAAAAAATTTCCGGCTCTTGTGTACTCTATCCGTTCCCGTGTTCGAGTTTGTCCGATTTTGACCGTTTTCTTGTGATTTTTGCAATATCCGTACCTACACATCACAAATGACAAAACAAACAATGTACAAGCATAATTTATACAATTTAATTATTTTAGGGTCATTTTTTGTATAAAAAGAATATGTAATTTCTCACATATTAATGGTAACAACTTTTTCGACGATGACACGCAGCTGCCATCCCACATGTCTTTAGAGTTTACATGTGTGCCACATGTTCAACCCCAATTGACCCTTATCTTCTTATATCTTATCATCGTCATCAACAATACGTTAGCTTTTTTTTTCTTTTTTTGGGTCACAGTAGCATTTGTATGCACCATAAAGGTGATCAATGTTTTTTTTAGTGTTTTCTTGCTATCCTTCATTCTTGTTCAAATGCCACATACACTAACGTTTTCTCGAACCGGTGGAGTCGTGAACACATGGCACAACATAATGAAATGATGCTCGAGCCTCCTTCTCCAAACCCAAGTGTTGATAGCTTGCTAAAGAACGCTACCGCGTTCATGGCTCCTACAACGTTGTAATGGCATATAGTGAAGAAGTTAAGTTTAACAACAACTGGAAGTACGTCTCACAATCATGTTTCTCTTACACCACCATCGACCTAAAGAGATACACGGTTGCACGAGTCAAGTTTAGCAAGCGGCTTAGTGAAGTTGTATACCGTGTGAGGCATCACTCTACATGACATATTAATTCATATCCTTAAAGAATGTACGCGTAACTGTTCGGATTAGATTTCGAGTGTGTTATGGGCTGATGTGTGGTTATACTAACGTGGTCGAGTTGATTTCGGTTCATTTTCGGTCATAGATTTGGTTACGTACAAGTTTGTAGTTTGCGTTCGGGTCGAGCTTTGGTTGGTGATTGGGAGATGTTCGTGTTTGGAGTCCCTAGTCGATGGGGCTAAATAATACGACGAGTTCATATTCGGGTGAGACGTTATGGTATTGTTCACTGGAGTTTGATGGTTGAAATCAAGTCTAATTTCTTAGAGGTACATTTCGAGTTCAGTTTGTGCATTATATAAGCAGCAGATTCATGTAGACATACTTATAAATTGGTATTTGTGTATAGGATTAATGTAACATAAGAACCTTAACTATGTGAGATCTTAACTTAGTCAATGAACTGGAACTATAAACTTCATAATACTTGAATGAAGATCAAATCTAAAATACTAAGAATGAAGATTGATAGTCGAATATGATATTGGAACTCCTCGCGTCATTCTCATGCATGTCATATGCATATTTACATTTTTGGTCCTTTATTTATAAAATATTAGACAAATAAATATTATAGATTATAAAGTAACACTTTTGATCCCTGTGCATTTTAATCTCTTCAAAACTAGTCCAAAATTATAGTTTATCTATTTTGTCTTTGACAAAATTATGTTTATAACATTTACGTTTCAAATGTTATGATCAATCTATTAATCTAATATTACATTTTATCAACGGATAACAGATTATAAATAATACACTATTAACATCTAAAATATATGATATATTTAAAATGGGTGACATAGCTAGTTTTTTTTTTGTTCTTTTGTCCGAGCATATCATTTAGATTTTTTTATAAGTATTTTTACTTGTATTAGGTCGAGTTTGGTGAGGTCTACATTCGAGGGTTACTTTTAGAAATACCCGTTGTGCTCATTCTTGTACTCACGCTTTAATCGTTAAGGTGAGTTTTCACAGCCCCGTTTTACTGTTTACTCGTTTTGGGGTGGAAAGCTTGATACAATTATTTAAACTGAATTACCTGTACTTTTACAAATTTATTGAACTAAATGAACTTTTTTTTCACCACTTAACCAATTGATATGCATGCTTATGTTTGATGCTTGAGTATTATTATCACAAAGGTCCCCTGGAACTACACTACTTATTAACTCATTTTGAGCCATTGATATTTATGGATAGCGCTATTTAGGTGTAGAGTCATCCCCTCACTCCAACTATCGGGAGTGCATAGTATCACCTTTCCATGCTGACGATAGAGAATGTGATGCATAGGGGCAAAGTGTTCGGCTGCAATCGGCTTAAGTAGTGGCCTCATTGCATAAACACGCTTGTATACATATCATACCTTTGTACATATTTGGAAACCAATTGATATCACTTGTCTTTGAAACTCATTTGTTACGAGCCTAGTATGGGATAGGTTCGTAACAGTATGGTTGATACTTCTGAAATTCATTTTACTGAAATGTTTGGTATGTGTTTAATTACACATACCTTTTACCTTTAAA
>BQNB010077810.1:3178-30729 GCA_026074375.1 Tanacetum coccineum | reverse complement strand
AACCGCTAAATTTGAAACCGAAAAAACCCGAAACCAAAAAAACCCGCTTATAATGGTTCGGTTATGGTTGTTAGTTTTATATGCCTGCGGTTAACCGAACTGAACCATGCATATTATACTTGATTGTTACCAACAAACTAAACTGAACCGCCCCATGAACACCCAATGCATATGACCCATATGATGTTAAATACCCATTAATGAATGTGACCAGTGATAACCTAATGCACATGACCTATGACCCGTATGAATTAGTCATTATCACCGGTCATGCATAGGTTCCATTACACTAGCTATAATTTACTACAACCCAATGCACATGACCCACGACCCATGTTAATTACCCATTGTCACCAGTCATGGATGTGTCGTAACATGAAGCTATAATCCACTACAACCCAATGCACATGACCCATGACCCATGTTAATTACCCATTGTCACCAGTCATGGATGTGTCGTAACATGAAGCTATAATCCACTACAACCCAATGCACATGACCCATGACCATGTTAATTACCCATTGTCACCAGTCATGGATGTGTTGTAACATGACACTCTAAGCAACTACAACCCAATGCATATGACCCATATGATGTCAAATACCTATTAAAGAATGTGACCTAATGCACATGACCCATGACCCATATGAATTAGTCATTATCACTGGTCATGCATGGGTTCCATTACACTAGCTATAATCCACTACCACCCCAATGCACATGACCCATGACCCATGTTAATTACCCATTGTCACCAGTCATGGATGTGTCGTAACATGAAGCTATAATCCACTACAACCCAATGCACATGACCCATGACCCATGTTAATTACCCATTGTCACCAGTCATTGATGTGTCGTAACATGAAGCTATAATCCACTACAACCCAATGCACATGACCCATGACCATGTTAATTACCTATTGTCACCTGTCAGGGATGTGTTGTAACATGACACTTTAAACAACTACTACCCAATGCATATGACCTATATGATGTCAAATACCTATTAATGAATGTGACCTAATGCACATAACCCATGACCCATGTTAACTACCCATTGTCACCAGTCATTGATGTGTCGTAACATAAAGCTATAATCCACTACAACCCAATATACATGACCCATGACCATGTTAATTACCCATTGTCACCAGTCATAGATGTGTCATAACATGACACTCTAAGCAACTACAACCCAATGCATATGACCCATATGATGTCAAATACCTATTAATGAATGTGACCGATTGCACATGACCCATGACCCATATAAATTAGTCATTATCACCGGTCATGCATGGGTTCCATTACACTAGCTATAATCCACTACCACCCCAATGCACATGACCCATGTCCCATGTTAATTACCCATTGTCACCAGTCATGGATGTGTCGTAACATGAAGCTATAATCCACTACAACCCAATGCACATGACCCATGACCCATGTTAATTACCCATTGTCACCAGTCATTGATGTGTTGTAACATGAAGCTTTAATCCACTACAACCCAATGCACATGACCCATGACCATGTTAATTACCCATTGTCACCAGTTATGGATGTGTCATAACATGACACTCTAAGCAACTACAACCCAATGCATATGACCCATATGATGTCAAATACCTATTAATGAATATGACCTAATAAACATGACCCATGACCCATATGAATTAGTCATTATCACCGGTCATGCATGGGTTCCATTACACTAGCTATAATCCACTACCACCCCAATGTACATGACCAAAGACCCATGTTAATTACCTATTGTCACCAGTCATGAATGTGTCATAACATGAAGCTATAATCCACTACAACCCAATGCACATGACCCATGACCCATGTTAATTACCCATTGTCACCAGTCATTGATGTGTCATAACATGAAGCTATAATCCACTACAACCCAATGCAAATGACCCATGACCATGTTAATTACCCGTTGTCACCAGTCATGGATGTGTCGTAACATGACACTGTAAGCAACTACAACCCAATGCATATGACCCATATGATGTCAAATACCTATTAATAAATATGACCTAATGCACATGACCCATGACCCATATGAATTAGTCATTATTACCGGTCAAGCATGTGTTCTATTACAATAGCTATAATCCACTACCACCCCAATGCACATGACCTATGACCCATGTTAATTACCCATTGTCACCAGTCATAGATGTGTCATAACATGAAGCTATAATCCACTACAACCCAATGCACATGACCCATAACCCATGTTAATTACCCATTATCACCAGTCATTGATGTGTCATAACATGAAGCTATAATCCACTACAACCCAATGCACCTGACCCATGACCCATGTTAATTACCCATTGTCACCAATCATGGATGTGTCGTAACATGAAGCTATAATCCACTACAACCCAATGCACATGACCCATGACCATGTTAATTACCCATTGTCATTGTCATAGATATATCGTAACATGACACTCTAAGCAACTAGAACCCAATGAATAGGACGAATATGATGTCAAATACCTACCCATGACCTATATGAATTAGTCATTATCACCGGTCATGCATGGGTTCCAATACACTAGCTATAATCCACTACCACCCCTAATGTACATGACCCATGACCCATATGAATTAGTCATTATCACCGGTCATGCATGGGTTCCAATACACTAGCTATAATCCACTACCACCCCTAATGTACATGACCCATGACCCATGTTAATTTCCCATTGTCACTAGTCATGGATGTGTCGTAAGATGAAGCTATAATCCACTACAACCTAATGCACATGACCCATGACCCATGTTAATTATCCATTGTCACCAGTCATTGATGTGTCGTAACATGACACTCTAAGCAACTACAACCCAATTCATATGACCCATATGATGTTAAATACCTATTAATAAATGTGACCTAATGCACATGACCCATGACCCATATGAATTAGTCATTATCACCGGTCATGCATGGGTTCCATTACACTAGCTATAATCCACTACCACCCTAATGCACATGACCCATGTTAATTACCCAATTACCCATTGTCACCAGTATAGGGATGTTCCCTAACATGAAGCTATAATCACACTACAACCCATACCATGTTTAATTACCCATTGTTGACCAGTCATTGATGTGTCTAACAACTTTGGTGGGTCTATTAGAAAGAGTGGGTTCTGGAGAATTCACAGAATTCTAAGACCAAAAGGCTTGTTCAGCAGATAATTCAATTTGTGAAACAAATCATGTTTCAAAATCTTGAGAAAGTTGATTAAGTACAGCATAATCGACTGGTGTAGTATTAATTTTCTTTTCTAACATTATAGGATCCTTTTGTTTTAAAAGCATTTTTGAACGACTCTCTTCAGCAAGCATTAAGGTCTCTTCGGAGTCAGAAATCACAATAGCATTAGTTTTCTCAATGACATTACCATCATAAAGCTTTGGTTCCAACTACTGAGCTTTTTTCAGATAGAAAGGATTTTGAAAACCTAGAGCTTGTTTAGTGGTATGATCATAGAAAAACTGAGGTTTTGTCAACATGTGAACAGTTTGTGAAGATTGATCTCTTTTAAAAACAATATTATCTAGTTGTTTAATTCTTTTTTCTAAGGCAATCTCTCTATCTATATTCCTAGATTCTTCTTTCTTGAAATCATTTTTGAGAAGAGTAACTGTTTGCATTAAAGAATCCATTTCTTTTAAATGTTCAGAAAGAGTTTGTTTAAGACGATCAATCTCTACAGACTGTGCACATGTATCTGAAACGTTATCACTACTCCTTAAATCAACATTTTGTCCTTCTTTCAAAACTTAACGTGTTCCTTATAACTTTCAAGCTTAGCAGTTAAAGTATCATTGACACTTTTATTGTCCAGATTTATCTTGGTACAATTAACTACCTGGGTTTTTAGTTGTTCAATCACAGATAATATCAGTGCATCTTGTTGTGCAGAAGAGTTAGAATTCTGAATAGCTGCCTGTTGTGATTCAATCACATACTAAGAATAAGGAATGATTTTGCTATCACTGGTTATTTCAGTCTCTGATTGGTTTACAACATTCGACTGTTCAGAAGACTGCATCGCCTGCACAGCTTGTTTAATCATATTGTTATTTACATTATCATGATTGTGTACCTCAGCAAGAGCATCTGAACCATAATGAGATAAATTCGCCATGAGAGCAACTTTGGCAGTGTTGAGTTCATCACAATCAGAGTCATATGCATCCAAATCATCAGCTTGATAAACAGCATTGTGAGTAATGACAGTCTGTGTGGCTTGACCTTCTGCAATTCCTAGATCTGCTAAAAATGCTAGTTCCTCCTCATGTAGAATTTGACCACTTACTTGAGCTTGTACCAGCAACACTTTATCCTTAAACCATGAATCATCCCGTTTCCTCTTAGGTTTAGTGCACTGTCTGGACATGTGACCTTCCCCTTTGCAGTTGTAGCAAATAACTGTCCTTTGTTTTCCAGAATTGCTTCCACTTGCTCCTGGAGTGTGAGTCCTTGAAGTACCTGAAGCAAAAGAAGTTTGTCTCTCCTAAATTGGTTGTATTGTCACTCTTCCATTATTGATGGTAGCTTGTTGCCTAGGGTTAGACGAGTTTCTCAGCTGATTATTGGTAGTAGGATAACGGGAGGTGACAACTGCAATAAAAACGACATCATGTGATTGATGGCATCAATGGGATCATCACCTTTCTAGAACACTGGAACAATTAGACCAGAGTCTTGTTGGGAAAATTCAGATTGTTGGTTAATTTGGGGAGGATATTCTAATTGAGGGATGGATGATGATGGAGAATAAACATTGTGGTAAATTGATGATTGAAAATCATTGGATGGATAAGTTACTGAAAGAGGTGTTGATGATTGATGAGTTACGTATTGTTGAGACTGATAAGGTGAACCATATTGTGTAGATGGGTATGTTGAAGCTGGTGGTTGAAGTTGAGTGTTTTGGTAAGTGTATTGATGAGTTTGATAAGGTGACTATGTTATTTGGTAAGATGCAACTAAAGCAAGAGGATCGGAGTTACGTTCATGCATCAACCGAACTTCATTATTGCAAACGTCGTTCATGTTGTTCAAGAAGCATGGATGCAGTTCAACATTGGTAGTATGAAAGTCTTTGACCAACTTAACATCAGTAATGAATTTGCCCCATTCATCAGGAAGAGTGTTTAGAAACTTGGTATTAACTTGAAATTGCTCCAGTGGGCATCTTGTAGGATGTTCATATAACTTGGAGTAGCAGTGTGATATCTTAAGATAGTACCGGTAATAACTCTCCTTTCTTGTAAGTGAACTTATCAAATTCATCGTACAACTTACACTCTCGTTCTTGCTTTGTTAACGACGTTCCTTGCATGAGCAGTTTAATCTTCTCCCAAAGATCCTTGGCTACACGATGTTGACTCACAAGAGCATAGATTTCTATTGGAAGGCCTTGGAGAATGATATTAATTGCTTTGATGTCACAATCAGCTTGAATGGCTTCTGCAGGGGTGAGCTCAGTATATTCCTTAAGTCTTGTTACACCATCTACTGTGATTGATGGCCAGACGAGTGGACCTTTCTCAACGGAAGCAAGGATCATTCTACCATGTGGTCTATTCATCATATAAAGTTCCATTCTGCTTTTCCATGAATCATACAAATGTTTTTCAAGCATCCGGTGGTTTAATGTCACACCCCCCCCCCCCCCCCCCCCCACCCGAGAGAAGTGATTTATCAGCAAGAGTCGTCATTGATAACGTGGTATCAAAAAGATTACTAATTGATCAATCGGTGGTAGAAAGAAATTGTGTTTGATTATGTGGTTGTCGAGTCTTGAAGTAATTCTTGAAACTATACGGGATTTTACAATTCTTGACAAAACCGAGAAAACAAGTTAATGTTTCACGGGATTTTACAAGTCAAAGAAATAACCGTATAATTTAGAAATTTGAGTTGATAGGTTTTGACTAGTTCGGTTTTCAAAGGAGGTTGACTAGTTCGGTTCCCAAAACGATTAACTAGTTCGGTTGTCAAAGAAAAAGACTAGTTCGGTTCCACTGGTTCGATTAACTAGTTCGGTTGTCAAACAAAAAGACTAGTTCGGTTCCACTGGTTCGGTTATCTAGTTCGGTTGTCAAACAAAAAGACTAGTTCGGTTCCACTGGTTCGATTAACTAGTTCGGTTCCAACACAAACAAACTAGATCGGTTTAACTGGTTCGGTTAACTAGTTTGGTTCCAACATAAACACTGCAAAGACCAAAACAGCTAATAATGAAACACAAATATATGCCAAGGTTGCTGGCAAGAGTGTAGTAGTAACAGAATCATCAGTCAGGAGTGATCTTCACTTTAATGATGAGGATGGTGCTACTTGTCTAACAACTGTTGAGATTTTTGAAAACCTTGCATTGATGGGATATGAAAGAGATTCTGATAAACTTTCTTTTGAAAAGGCTTTATTTTCCCCTCACTGGAAGTATCTTATACATACCATCCTACATTGCTTGAGTTCAAAATCAACTGCTTGGAATGAATTTTCAACAAATGTAGCATCAGCAGTTATTTGTTTAGCTAAGGGTCAAAAGTTTAATTTCTCAAAATTAATTTTTGATGGTATGTTGAGGAACTTGGATCCTAAATCTAAATTTTTTTTGATGTATCCAAGGTTTTTACAACTATTTTTGAACAATCAAATTAAAAATCTTTCTGTACTTAAAGACATTTATAAACAACCTTTTCTTACTAAAAAGGTTTTTGCAAACATGAGAAGGAAAGGCAAAGATTTTTCAGGCAAAAACACACCTTTGTTTCAAAATATGTTGGCAATTCATGCAGAAGAGGGTGAAGGTTCAGGACAACCCTCTGAACCCCAACCAACACCTTCCCCTGCTCAATCCTTTCATGAAGAACAGTTATCTGATATTCCATCATCATCACAACCACAAAAGACCCAAAAACATAGGAAAGGCAGAAAATTGTCAAACAGGGTTCTTGATCTGGAGAAGGCAATGACTGCTCAAGCAAAGGAGATTGCTATCTTAAAGAAGAGAGTCAAGAAGTTGGAAAAGAGGAAAAGATCAAGAACTCAAGGGTTAAAACTCTTCAAGATTGGTACTTCCAAAAGAAGAAGTTTGGATAAGGAGGATGCGTCCAAACATGGGAGGAATTTGAACGCAAGGTAAATATATGAAGAAGATGACTTTGATGCTGGGTTTGATGTTGTTAGGGATGAAGATATAACACATGTTGAAGGAGATGCGGAGCAAGTGGTTATTGCTGCTGCAGAAGTAGTTAATGCTGGTGTATATGTTAGTACTGCTGAACCAAAAACACCTCCAACAACAACAACAAAAACACTTCTTGAAGATGATGAGGTTACAGTTGCAGCTACCCTTGTGCAGATGAGTGAGACATCAAAGGCAAAATCAATTGTTTTTGAAGATGTGGAAGAATCTGCTAAGGAACAAAGAGAAGGCAAAGCTCTAATGGTTGAAGAAGATGTTCCCCCTTCAAAGAAAACTCAAAAATAGCTAGATAATGAAAGAGTTGGATTGGAGGAAGCCATGATATTACAGGCTGAACAAGAAGCAGAGCATGCAGAACAAATACATTTAGATCATTTGTTGGCTCAAAGAATGCAAGAGGAGCAAGAAATGACTGAGCAACAAAAGAAAAGACAAGCTGAAGTGCTAGAATCAGCTAAGTATTACACTGAGGAGGATTGGGACATCATTAGGGCTAACGTTGAGTCAAATGCAGAATTGTCCAAGATTCTTCTAGGAGAAAATGAGCCTGGAGAAGACTTTGCAACAAGGATGGTGAACTTACGAAATCAGAGAAAGAAGTTCTTTGCTGCACAGAGAGCTCAGGCAAGGAGAAACAGGCCTATGACACAAACTCAACAAAGAAACTACATGTCCACCTATCTGAAGCATCAAGGATCATGGACTTTTGCATAATTGAAGAAGTTATCTGATGAAGAGATCAAGGCAAAATATGAGAGGTTGGTCAGAAGTATAGCAAACTTTGTACCTATGGGAGCTGAAGAAAGAGTGAAAAGGCTTGGACCAGAACTTCAGTCTGATACTTCCAAGAAACAAAAGACTACTGAAGTTAAGGAGGTTCCAGTTACAGAGGAGCCAGTAAAGGAACCAACAGCTCCTAAGCAGGAGGAGATTGAGCAGCCAATCAAGAAGTCAGGGAGACAGAAATCAATGGCTAGGAAGAGGAAGTTGGGTCAATCAACTGCTAAGGAGGATGAAGAGTATGAGAAAGAAAAAGAGGAGTTGAGTATGTTTTTGATCATTGCTTTTGATGAGCACAAGGAAGTGGACTATGAGATACTTGATCAAAGGTCTCCAATCATTGCATGGAACTCTGAATATTATGGACCGAAACCATTACATGATGAAGTTGAGGTTCCAGAGGAGATCAATATGAATGTAGTCACCAGATTAAATGGAAGCAAAAGGTACTTTAGTGTATTGTCCACAGTCTTATCTATTTTTGACAGAGATGATTTGTCTGCTCTATACCAGCTAGTGATTGATAAATATCAAGATGAGATACCTAAAGGATTTGATTTAATACTTTGGGGAGATTTGACAACAATGTTCCATCCAAATGAAGAAGATGATTTCTGGAAATCTCAAGAGAAGTGGAATATTGTGAGCTGGAAGTTACATAAATCAACTGGTGTTCATACTCTGAAGACTGACACTGAAATGGTCATTCACATGCTAGTTGAGAAGAAGTACCCTTTGATGAAGAAAGTGTTGTTGCAGATGTTGGAGTTGAAATTGGAAAGTGAAGATGACAGTACTATGGCACTGGAGCTTATTAAATTCATCAAACAACAGATATGAAGAACCAGCTAAAGAAGTTTCAATAAAGCCTGCTCTTATGGTCAAGGAAGGGGTTGGCTTCTTTTGTTTTGTGGGTCAGATGTAAGGGTTGTTTAGTGTTAATAATGTTCAGTTTGTGTCTGTGAATTAAGGTTATGGGATGTATAGAAGTTTTGCTGGATAATCCTAATTAATGAAAGTTATGATGTTTATTAAAGTTCAGGTGTTAGTTATGATGTTTAGAACTGGTTAAAGTACTTATTACTGCTAGGCTAAACTTAATACTGCTAAGCTAAGTTAAAAATGCTAGCTAGTACTTATTAAAACCTTATTAAAAGTGAAACAAGCTGAAAATAAGCAGAGGGAGAAAAAGCCACGGTTTAATAAGCAGTTTCTATAAGCACTCTTTAAGCTACTAGCCAAAAACAATGAAGCTTAAACTTCTATATTAAACAGGAAATGCATAACATTAACGAATAGGTTACTCTGGCAAGATGGTAACCCGCTTGACTTCTGTAAGGGAGGTCGCGGGTTCGATTCCTGCTAGGGTGTAACATCCTTTTTTATTTTCTTGTTATGAATATATTGGTTTTTTTTGTATTTAGTCCCACATACAACTTAAGATAAAGTGACCATAAAAGTTAATAAAGTGTGAACATATGGTGTTTTTCAGATTTGAAGAAATGTGTATTTTGTGTGACTATTGATTATTCAATGGCCACATGATTGATTTTTTTTTGTGACCTTTTGATAATATTTAGCCACACAAAGCAATGTTTGTTTTTTTTTGGGTATTATAGTCACATACAACTAAAAGCCATAAAAGTGAACCCCAAAAATGTTAATAAGTGTGATCTTATGGGAGATTAAAACATGAAGAAAAGTATATTTTTTTGTGTGTCTATTGATTATTTAATGTCACATTTAAATTGATGTTTTTGTGTGACCATTTGTCATATTTGAGCCATCACAAAGCATGTTTTGTTTTTGGGTATTTTAGTCCACATACAACTAAGCATAAAGTGACCAAAAGTGTTAATAAGTGGTGACCATATTGGTTTTAAATTGAAGAAATGTGTATATTTTATGTGACCCTATTTTGATCATCCTATGACCACATGAAAATTAGAAGTTAGTGGTGACCTTATTGTAATATTAGCCACACAAAGTATTTTTTGTTTTGGTATTTTAGTCACATAACAACTAAGCCATAAACTTGGGGGGGGGGGGGGGGGTTATAGTCTTTGAAGACTGTCATCACACATAAACTGCATTCAAAGAGGATAGCTGCTAACACTCATCCTCATACGACTGCAGTCTTAAAGATCAGAATGTCTAGAATCTTGTATTATTAGTTGTGACTGATTGATCGCGATGCCTAAGTGACCACATAACAGAGTATACATCATGTTTGCGCATGTGCAACACAATACGTTTAGTGTGACCATATGATCGGCAACTTTTGTGCATCTAAGTCTACGTTCAGATCATGCATAAAGTGTACTAGACACTATCTCTCTTATTATGGGGGCCTTGGTCGCAAAGCTAAGCGTTGATTATATTAATTCCTTGACACATTGTAGACTTTACATCCTATCTACATCTCCTAAAGCTATTCGACACACTCCAACGAACCATCAAATGCTAATATTCTGCTAGATTTAGGGGAACATTATCCTCGAAATGTCTATTTATCCGGTCGACTACACAATGAGTCTTTCAGCGTAGGAGTGAGAGTGGTGGAGATCATGATATAAACTCTGTCATTTCATCCTCTCCATCACTAGAAACGTTCATAAGTTTTATGTAGAGACAAATCACATATATCTGTCACATGCAGTTTTATACTCGCTATGCGAGTTTCTCGTGCTCTAGACTACTACACTCTGTCTTCATGCTTTAACTTCAGTGAGATGATCCAGTCGTACATTTGTCAATTCTAATGTGACATCTTGGGGCGTGGGAGAGGAGTGCGCGTATACCATATTCTTTGTGTCTTCTAAATTTTCTCTATCTGGGTGAGAAGCAATGCTCGGCTTTGGCATTAGATACGTATTCATATAGTACACTCCGATAAAAACTCATGTATCATGAGTAAGTCTCGCTGTATTCTCATCATTATTCTTGTCTACCTATGTTCTATGTATAGTATAAGAATGTATCGGGGTCTTGTGTTTATTGGTAACATTTAGGATGTCACAGTGAAAGATAGTTGCAGAAGGATAGCACTGCGTGTCTTCATATGATCCATTATAGTATGATTGACATAGCGTGAGTGTATATGACGCGTAGTGTTTAGAGCTCTAGTGTTACAGTAGTGTACACTGATGTCTTCTCCGACTTGGCTCTATATAACACTGTACCTAAGGGTTCTGAGCCTTTCCACACTCCCTCAGCTCCTGCTAGAGGAACCCACCATTTCCATCATACTCACTCTTGAGAATAAAGGAAGCTGAATAGCGATTACCTCTGCGCGCGATAAAATCTTACAGAGGTGAGGAGAGGGGGACGGGGGGGGGGTGGTGGTGCTGAGGGGGGGGGCGGGGTGGGGGAGACGTTGGACAAGATAAATTTGGACTTCTATCTAGAGCGTGTTGAAGTAAGAAAAAGGTTGTTTTTAAATATCCGGTCAATTTCTGAAAGGATCTATTTTACATTACACTATGGGACTGGCAGGAGAACTGTTATCATAAGGGTTTAAGCTATTCTAGTTATACTTTAATCATATTGTTGTGTTACTATTAAACTTAGATACGACCACTCTGGTATGTGTTTTTTGCTTATATGTGTTTGCCGATGTGAGCAACGTCTACATAACAGCGGATTCAAATAATTATCGATAATTCTCTGTGGAGAGATTTATCTAATCTTTAATTCGTCTGTGGTCTCGTGGCTACTAAGCGCTAAGGAGTTGTCTCTCTTTGAGAGGGCACTATCAGTGTAAGCCACACAATTTTGCTTGATCAAGCAATGCATACTACCTACAGATCAGTATGAGCATTTCTCTTAACAACATGAGCATTACTCTGGTGCAGCGATTATCAACACCGCGAGGTATAGTAACGAGCGAACTAGTTTGTTGAGTATTCGGCGCAGACCTGCGAGTATGATTGTAGTGAATATATATTTGACTGAAACATCTTAGTATTCAACATGAGTCGTCTTCTCTTACTATCCTCTATTCAGAAGGTAACATGCATCCTGAGATCTCAAGCATCATCGATCTCGTTCAGTATCCCATCAACTAAGCATCAGATTGTCTTACAAAATAGCGGTGTCCGAAAACAAGTCAGTCATAGAGCATCAAGAGATGCTCTTCTGCGATTATCTCCCTTTGAAATCTCTTGTCAGCGCACTACGTCTACAAGTCATACAAAGTAGAGAATTGATCACGTGTCATGTGGATTAATGGGTGGGGATGTAAATTATTTAAAAAAAAGGCTACTAATGAATACATGATCTTAGATCAAGGTGAGGGAATAGAGTAGTTGAAACACACACACAACAGTATAGACAGCTGATCTTATTCTGTGATTTGTTTCTGGTATGGGATGATTATGGGTGTGGGTAGGGATTGGGGGAGTGTATTTCTTAAATTGCAATAGTTATGAGGGTGTTTGTGGATGTGGTGGGGTAGTGGGATCTATCTGTGGTAGGTCTTATCAATTTGAGATCTATGGTGTGAGATATTTAATGTAATAGAATGAAGAGATGGAGTCATCAGAGTATGAGGTAAATTGAGCTTTGTCTAGTCTAATGTGACTACATATATATATCGTAGTCTTCACATAGATTCATATCCTTTCTAGTGTGTTTGTGTCTAAGTATTCCGTCACTCGAGCTCAAGTATATGATTAAGTTGATTTGGTGTTTTACTATACTTTATTTTTACTATATTAATTCTGAAACAATGCTGTTATCTAGTTTATTCTTCTATCTATCAAGTCCAGAAAGCCACTCAGCCTTATGAATGATTTTAATTATCACCAGAGTGCTGTTCATGATCATCCGTGAACTAACATGTCCCCCGATCGCGCGCGCTTCATACGATAGTATACTAATGATGGATGGAGGATCCGGTATAGTACAGTGACTAACACGAGGTGTCCAGATATAGAACTGCAGGGCAGAGTAGAGAGAGAGGAGGCGAGCGGCGTATTCTGAGCTCACGTGTACTCCAGTGCTCACACTTAACTATAAACGCGTTACAATGTACAGACGTAGCTACTACAACTGAACTATTGGATATGAGTTTCAGATCCCTTTCTCAACACACGTCTCTTAACATCTTGAGAGGCAACTTGATACTGATTATAGAACTAGATAATATAGGATATGAGTATTCTCCTAGTTGCAACATATTACCTATAACTTGATCGAGCTCTAATCTCATGCTCTTTCCTGAGGCAATATGATCAAGCAGATATTAACAGATCAAACACTACTCTGCTAATTTCTAGATCATATCTCTTTTACGTGTATTCGACTAAGATCAGACATTGACTGAAATATAAATAGTGGTAACGCATAGATCTACAGGACTAGCAAATCTAGCATAAGTCGGAGAGTCCGACACTAGGATGGAGTCATAGCGTGGGATCTCCAGTTAGTAGGGCAGATAGTAGTCTCTAGCCGGGTATGGCGCAGATCCAGCACTGATGAAGAAGCTGTGGTTGTGCACAAGAGACTTACTGAGAATGAGTGTTTGAAGTCGAAGCATGAGTTTGAATGTATTGATGTGTATGTAATAGCATTATCTCTATAATGGAGAGTAATACGTGAGTCTCTGTATCTGAGAGATCTTTCCAATCGTATGATTCAATCATGAACGCTGAGGGAGTTCGTTCCTTACTGCCTATTCTTAATTTAAGCGCTCGATACAACCCAGGAAATTCTCATGAAATTTAGATGTTACCGAGGGAGACATGCATACTGTCTGTTACGAACTTTACGAACATAATAATCTCTTACAAGATCAGGCCAGAGTAAAGTTTGGATAACCACGGCTCAGAACTCGCTTCATAAAGCTCAACGCACGACTGCAAGTGATAGGAAGGCAGAGCGCCAATTGCGCAAAATAATGAGTTGCCAATACAACAAGCTATTCAGACATTCTTCTAGTCTGCCCGTACTTGCACGCTGTTCTGAGTGGCATCTGTCATCTCAGGTCAACCGATATTCGCTATATTCGTCTCTACGGCGCGCATGAGTGTACATTGAGAGATCGCAGACAAGCTCATTTAGGTACAGGCACTTGAGTAATTCGCGGCCGGGCTCACCTGTAAAAACCACTCACTTATCCGCAAATTTCAGATACATACGCTGAAATAGCCGCCTACCAATGTCCCCTGTTCTGATTCGTCACACAAGGGGTCTATGTGCATTTTGGGTTGTAATGTCCGATGTTAGATACTTTACCAAGAGACTCTCACTATGTATGCGCTTAGGGACGATTCTTTTTATACACACTTTACAGATGAACTTATGTCGCGCAATGGGCATGATCTAACATGGGGTGACATCTGAGCATCCAATAGTACAAACATTACGGATAGTGTGATCCAGTTAGAGTTATGATACATAGAACTAGTGTTTGTCTGCCGGGGGGGGGGGTTCCGGGGGGGATGACTGGCACATAACGTAGCGAGGGAGGGGTGGAAACACTGTTTTAAATGTTATGCAAACTAGCTGGTTTAAAAATTGTAGTGATCGATTACCATGTAGCGGGTCGCCACTATACCCAAATGACTGTTTGCAAATCAGTTTGGGACAGGGACAGCCGGGAGGAGCTATTACATCTACTACTCCTTGTTCATTTTCGTGGTTCCTACCGATATACTTTTATTGCAGCGTCTCTCTTTTATGTCTATCATGTGACATTAGGTACCACATCATTACTATATGTAGTTTGACACAAGTCTACATTAACGCGATAGCCTGCTCACTCACTTGATCGCGCTTGTAACGTATTGCATTAACAAACCGTGATCGCACTATATTGGTCCCCTACCAATTTCCCCTGTTTTTGCGTTCGAAGCAACATCCTGGATAACATTGTTTGAATCGGCAGATGGGGGGGGGGGGGGGGGCTAGGGGGGGGGTGTTTACATAATAATTACAGAGTATTATCTTAGCAACATGCTAAGTGGCAAGGTCGCGTCATTGTTAAGCTCGTTAGGTGGTCTTCTCTCTCAGTGCTGCTGACAGTACGATAAGACTATCGCAGGCTAAGTATCCCACGACACAACCCTCATCGACTCCGTTCGATCTTTAATGGCGGCTATACATTGAATCATGCGACAGTCAGTGTGTTATGTTCTTATTAGGTTTTAGTGGTTATTATGTAAGCACGCTTCATGTTATGCTATTTTAGCGCAAGAGCTCTTCTGTACACTTCGACTAAGCGTAGAGCCTCATATTGGTCAGAAGAACGCACTAGCATCTATAATCTTCAATCAGAGTGCATTGAGTAAGACATGTGTCAGTGTTGGTGATGTTGTGCATTGTTAGGTATTTGGACTCGACGCCATACTGTGTGTGTCACCTCAAGGTAGACATCCTTTGACTACGACATCAGATACCGTATGGGGGCAGGTGAGTAGGGAAGTGGACTACTTATTCACTACCCTCCGTTGTCACTGTGGATGGTCATATCGTGCCGATATACGATGTGTCAACTCAGCTCATTCTATCTAGATCTTGAGCGAACGTCAACGATCACCATGTCGAGCCATGTTCCATAAATGCGGCTCACTATGATATAATAGCAAATTCCGGTCCTTACTAATAGCTTGGTCCCTGCTTAGCAGTCCTCGCGTTTGCTATGTTAGTAAAGCACATCTTGCGCCATTTATGGCATAGCGTTACGATATGGGCGGATTATTACTAACATGCGTCACGAGGTCTATGACCATTGAAGTAGGTAGAGTCGTGTCATTGACTTTGATTACTTAGCATTATTCGAGAGATCTGTTCCCGTCGACAAACATACACAACACACAACAATCACACACTCACCACACTCAGACACGAGCCTGACAAATGGGTAAGTAGTAATAAGATGTGAGCTGAAACAGATACTAGAGAACATCCACGGATTCCTATGTCATCTAGCTCGTAGACCAATGCGGCAATCTTGCACATTAACAGCATAGTCGTAATCAGGAACCCATCCCTAGCACGCCGCAAAAGTAGTGATAATGTATATCTTACAATATCGCCTACGCGAACGTCATCGGATAAAATGGCCAAAGCATTCGCGCCTCCAGGTATCGATTAGCGAGCATACACGGACTATCATCTGAACTAGGGTAATCTCTGACATCATGCACTGATGGATCACATGATAGCATTGAGCAGTATGATAGAGTGTTGCTTAGTAGAGATGCTAGGCTTCATTATGGATCGACCATATCACATGAGCTGCTGTACAATGGATCACGCGTATTCATTCAGTGGCTGCTGCTCAAAGTTATCAGTAGTGGGATCACCCATAAGATGACAACTTGGTGAGGAGTGTAGGACTCTGTGCATCTCATAGCTCCCTATGTTCCTAGCGCTATAACATCGAGTGTGCGTCAGACAAGAAGTATGTGGGACTGAATGCGGCAGATAATGGCGTATCCCAACAAACTAGGTGTGCGTAATCAGCCGAGCTACCTCGTCCGATTGCGCGAGTCTTAGCGAAAGCTAATCGCTGATTGAAGATTAGTAGAGCAAGTTGCGTATCGTCCTACCAAACGAGCATACCATGACCTGTGTGGAAGGTTACTCCCTAACTCGGCAACTAATAATCTAGTCTTAGCGACTCAGCGAGTGCAATAGTAGACAACTATGGGAGATGGGTAGGTGCGCGGGGGGGTCCGATGCGTTGATTACTCAACTAGTGTAGCAGCATCGAGAAAACGCCTAAACAAAATCAAGCAATGCACTCAACGTCTCGAATAGATTGCAAACTCTCTAAGTTACCTATTACGGGATCATGTCACCGACTCGTGGAGCAGTATCATGGGGGGGGGTCAAGCGAATGCGCGAAGATGTTGGCTGGTCGCGACGGCAAACAGGGAATGAGTGATGTGTGGACGCATATATCAAGTGAGGATTGAGCGGATGCGAGTGGTGTTAGAGTGGAGCGGAGTGTGCGGAGAAAATGAGAGCCATGACAGAGAAGGTGGCTGCAATACACAGAGTTTCAGTTAAAATTGAGCGTGATATCTGCGACATCATATGAATGCGTGGCGATTATGACACTGAGAAGATAATGTAGCTAGCGGCTATAGGACAGAGAAGTCACTGGTTCGTCTCTACCCCACTCATATCCCCTGGGCCGAGGTCTCTTGACTTGGGTTACACAATGGAAAGTCATTGGTAGTACAAGCACACAAACACAAAAAAAACAAAAGAACAAAACACGGTCACACACGACTCACAACAATACAACATATACCACTATACAAAACACAAAACAACAATAAGATAAATTATAAACAGTGTTCCCACGAATAAGAAAGGCATTTTGGAAGTTCATCTTACAGATCGATTCGCAAAAACACTGTTTTAATGACAATGCAAGAAAACTCATGGTGTTGGCCTGGATTTGTCACAGGAAAGTCATCGAAACCTTAACAGAGACTAAACTCTCCGCACAGACGACTGACGTCACATGTGGTCTCATAGTGAGCGATAATGAGGGTCTAGATCTAACGTCTTGACATTCAATAACTGTCCCTCATGAGTATTACGCGCTCATCAACATATACGAGGTCTGATGCGGTGTAGGTAGCGACACAGCTCGTGGTAATGACTGAAATATTCATGGAGTCGACTGGGTCACTCGTACGCGCGAAATCGGCGGTACGGTCCGCTCAGGATAAGTAGCCTTAGATGAAGCGCTCCTCATAGCCAATTCCTCATCAGCTGACAGTGACACAGTAGGTATCTGAGACCAAAAATGACGATGCCACTAACACAGGGACAATCAGAAAGGCGAGAGGCATAGAGAGGAGAATTAAAACACAGACGTTGTGTAGGTAGATCAAGTACACGCGATGAGACCAGTACCTATGGAATTACATTCATATGGCGGATTCATGGATCATGTCTGCAGTCTGGCGGTGTGGTTAGTCTGGTCATTATAGCTAGTCATAGAGCTTTATCGCGGAGTGATCTCTCGGCTAGCAATATACTTATAGACTCGGTCACTTAATGGACTTGATAGTTGTTCGCATATGGGATACCGTAAAAGAGAGGTCAAGTGATCAGTATAGGCGTCATCTTCTAGGCGTTGCATTATATCTGTTCGGGGCGGGGAGGGGGTGGGTGTGCTGTTGTCATTTAATGATATGTCAAGTTGGGCCACTCTGGAGTCTTGATGTTATAGTCTCATGCATGATAGACATCTCAGATAACTCACTGTCACACACTCTTTACACTAGATTTTGGTGTGACATATGAGATTACATATAAAATCTCACAAACACTCTGAAAAGTGTCTTTGTGCGTCATGAGCGTAAACCATTATGGACTATGTCTAGGTGAAGATGTTTGATGGTGTTTATTTCCGCACGTACTACATAAACTCACATCACATTGACTGAGAAACTAGACAATGGGATAACTAGTAGCACGGCGGATTACGCGAGTGGGTCATTTCGTGATCATCTACGTTCGAGTCGAGATCGGATGTCGCGAGACCTATATTATCGGTCGTATGTGCATGATGAGGACATGGGAGGGGGCGAATCAATCTCTATTGAATCTATAAAGCGAAACGTAGTTTTGGATGTGTGATCGGACATGGGTGAGTTGCTAAGCATGAGTCTATGATGTGTCATGTGGCTAGTGGTGGTGGTGGTAGTGTGTATGGTGGTAGAAACATCAGCATCACGATATGTATATACACATAATCCCATTCGGCATGCTCCTGGTCGCATCACATAGAGATCATAGATAGAGATCATGAGAGGTGGACACATAGAGAAGGGCTCAGTTTGTCATCTGTAGTCATCACCGTCCACATTCATGCATCAATCAGGAGATATTGTAGACATCAATTGCGAGTGAGTCTCACGTTATGTCGATTCGCGGCCTAGAGTACTGACTTGAGTGACAGCTGTACCCATCGTACGTCTCCGACAAATCTCACTATTACCAGCGCCTAGATCATGTAAGTTTACGATCAAGGGCTGATCGACTCATGGTGCGTACTAGACGTCTATTCGCGGACTCGTACCGCTGAGCGCATTGTGTCTAGTCTTTCACCAAATTTGGTTTCTGGCGATGATGAAAGACAATAAACTAGATAACAGCAATTGTTTCTATAAAACTAAAAATAAAGTACGAAACACAATAATTAAAACATCACCGATTACATATTTTGACACACCACCGAAATAATATGTATCATTTAAAATACATAATATGTTCTCATGTACACAATTTTCCCATGACAGGTACCTCTCTCCAGGCTGCTTAAAATCATTGTGTTTTAAAACAACAGCATGCAAAGACCAAAAACAGATTTACTAACTTTTCGAATCATTATATTTCATCTCCGTTGCAAATAAACAATAATTATTTTCAAGCATATCAAAATGGCGCAATATGTTTCAATAATGAGCTTTTGTTCAGTAAGTGTGAAGTGAATGAATATAGAATTTAAAAGTTCCCCACAATTTTATCCAAATATTCTTATTAACCTTATCTATCAAATAGAGATTCAAAAGGGAATACTCAGAAAACTAACCATATTTGAATTTGTTCCCAGACACCTCTCGTCAAAACTTGATTAGGGTAACAGTGCCGTTGAAGTAGTTTGAAACACGGACAGTAACCCAAATAGGAAAGTAAAACAACATGAAAACCCAAAGAAATTCAGCAATTATATATTAACCACAAAAAATAATGCGTTATATCACCGAAAACAAAAATAGTTCATATAAACGGTGTTGATAAGCGCTTCGGACAAAATACCATTAAGTGGTGCATCATTATGATATATCCAAAGCGTGATAAAGAAATTTTGCCAACAACGACCAAACACACCTTATACCTAAATAACAACAAACTTTTTTCCTTTATCGTAAATGATATAATAACCTCGGAAAATGCCATCCCTAAATGCCAACAACCCGTGGAATTTATAGAAAAAAGTAAGGTAAGGTAAACACCAATAATACCGTCCTGCTCCCACGGTTATGGGTCTCAATACCAGTCCCCCTTTCCTCCCCAACTATATATGGTGGCGAATTTGATAAAGACGTAAGACAGACCCCCCCCATGACCCCAACCCGTAAAGAATATAGGTCTATCTATCTTTCCAGTTCTATCAAGGTAAAGAAAAAGACCTCCAAAGGAAAGTGAGGAATCGGAACCTTGACCAGTGATTTCCCAAAGGCCAAAAGTGGTGTGCAACTAGTACAAAAACGGTTATTGGTCGCTCCAACCATGAGCAAAACACAGAACGACGCCTCAGACACATTCACATATTTAGTTAAACCAAATGTACCAAAAAAAGTACACCATTTACATAAATTAGTCACGACATGAACAGATTTTATCGTGTGACCATTAGAAAACCGTATTGCCACACATTCGAACATCATGTGGCTAAAAGTAAATGGTAATATTGTTGGTCATAATATGAATTTGAAACGCGGTGAGACATATAAAAGTAAGCCATGGAAGCATTAGTCACGATATACAAATAAATAGAGACCTAATATTTTTGGTCACCACACCTTGAACAATGTCTAAATGGCATATATGAGTCACACTAAACGTTTTTTTGTCACACAGTTATTTAAGTGAGCCAAAATTCCATTACAATATTGTTCACGAACATAATATGTGTGTCTAAAGTTATTATTTTCTTTAGCTTTTGCCAAAAGCTAAAGTGTATAGTGTCCACATTACTTCTAAAAACACAGAGACCAATGCCCAATATAATTGGTCACAAAAACTAAAAAAATAAAAACGTTTTGTCACACAAACCATAAAATTTTAAATGTGGTCTATTTGGATGATCAATAGTCACACAAATACACAATTTCTTTACTTTAAACCTAATATGTCTCACCACACGACTTATTAACACTTTTGGTCCCAATTAAAGCTTAGAGTTGTTATGTGACAAATACTCCAAAACAAACATACATTTGTGTTGCTAGATAATAACAAAGGAGCCACAAAGCACACTAACTTCAATTCATTGGGATGAGTCATATAGATAGATCAAATTATTCACAATAAAATACAAAATAACACATTGTTCTCATTCAATTTAAACACCATATGGTCACAGAACTTATTAACACTTTTTGTCAGCAGAGGAATGAAGAAGAAGCAAAACTTAAATGCTTAGTTTGTATGTGACTAAATACCCAAAAGCAAAACAATAGCTTTGTTTGTCTTAAAATATTACAAAAGGTTCCACACAAAACATCAAAATATATGTGACCAATAAATAAGTCAATAAGTCCAACGTAACAAAAATATACATTGTTTCGTTCAATTTTAAACACCCATAGGGGGTGATCACACTTATTATTACCATTTTTGGATCCACTTATGCTTAGATTGTATGTGACTAAATACCGCAAAACAACATGCTTTGGTGTGGGCTAATATTACAAAAAGTCACAAAAACATCAATTCAAGTGGCCATATGAAAAAATAATACAATTAGTCCACACAGATACACATTTCTTCAATTAAACACGAACACATGGTTCACACTCAATTAACATTTATTTGTGTCCGCACTTTCTTAAGCTTAGTTTTGTAGTTAGGTACTAAATACAAAAAAAAAAAAACCAATATAATACATAACAATGAAAGATAAAAAAGTGTATGTTACACCAACAAAGAATGTCGATACAGCCGGCGGACTCCCTCTAACAGAAGTCAAGACACGGGTTAACCATCTTTTCAGAGCCAACCATATTCGTTAATGTTTATGATTTTTCCTGGTTTAATGATAGAAGTTTAACCGCTCATTTTTTTTGCCTAGTAGCTTAAAAAGTGCTTTATAAAACTGCATTATTAAAACCGTGCTTTTTCCTCTTTCCTCTGCTTTATTTTCAGCTTGTTTCACTTTAATAAGGTTTTTTAAGTAAGTACAAGCTAAGCATTTTGTTAACTTAGCCTTAAGCATATAAAGTTTTAAGCCTAGGCAGTAATAAGTACTGTCTTAACCAGTTCCTAAAAGATCATAACTAACACCGTAACTTTAGATAAACATCATAAAGTCATTAATTAGTTATTATCCAAGCAAAACTTCTTCAAATACTAGTCCCATAACCAATTAATTTCACGAAACAAACTTGAACTTTATTAACACTAAGACCAACCCTTACATCTGACACCTGACAAAGAGCAAAAGAAGCAACCCCTTTCCTTGACATAAAAAGCAAGCTAAATTAAAACTCTCTCGTTTTAGCCTGTTCTTACATGTCCCTGAGTGTTTGATGAAATTTTTAGAATAGCTCCAGTGTCAATAGTACAGGACATCCTTCACTTAACAATTTCAAACTTCCAAACACTGCAACAACACTTACTTTTCTTCAATCAAAGGGTACTTCTTCTCAACTAGCCATGTATGAAACCATTTCAGTGTCAGGTCTTTCAGAGTAATGAAACACCAGATGATTTATGTATCTTCCAGCTCATAATATTTGCCACTTCTCTATGAGAATTTAAACCCAAAAAATCACTTCTTCATTGGATGGAACATAGTTTTATCAAATCACACCCGAAAGGTAAATAAAAATTCTAAAGGAACCTTTATGTAAACATTCATCATCATGATAATTATTAAATCACTAGAAAGAATGATTATGCAGGATCAAATCATCTCTGTCAAAATAATTAAGACACTGAACAATACACAAAGTTAAACCTTTTGCTTTCATTTAATCTGTGACTACAGTCATATTGAATCTCCCTCTGGAACCTCAACTGTCATATGTAAATGAATTTCGGGTCCATTAATGATTCAGAGTTCCATGCAATGATGGAGACCTTTGATCAAGTATTCAACATAGTCCATTCTTCCTTTTTATGGCTCATCAAAGCAATTATGAATCAAAAAATAGACTCACTTCCTCTTTATTATTTCCTCCATACTCTGTCAACCTCCCTTAGCAGTTGAATTTGACCCAACTAATCCTCTTCCTACCAATGATTCTATCAGATCCCTAACTTCTTGAATGAGCTTGCTCAATCTCCTTCCTGCTTTAGGAGTTAGTTGGTTTTCTGTTACTGGCTCCTATATAACTGAACCGTCCTTACTTCAGCATCTATAGATGGTACAAGAGTTTTGCTATAACGCCTGACCAATCCTCTCATATATTTGGCCTTGACTACTTCATCAGAATTAACTTCCTTCATTATGGCGAAAAAGTCCCATGATAACTCTTGCTGCTTTGAATGTCAGAATAGGTGTGACATGATAGTTCTTTGTCGAGTTTTAGTGTCATAGGCCTGTATAACTCTTATGTGTAACCTCCTTAACTTTAGCTCCCATAGGTACAAAGTTTGCTATACTTCTGACCAACCTCTCATATTTTGCCTTGATCTCTTCATCAGATAACTTCTTTAATTGTGCAAAAGTCCATGATCCTTGATGCTTCAGATAGGTGGACATGTAGGTTCTTTGTTGAGTTTGTGTCATATGCCTGTTTCTCCTTGCCTGAGCTCTTTGTTCAGCAAAGAACTTCTTTCTTTGATTTAGTAAGTTCACCATCCTTGTTACAAAGTCTTCTCCAGGCTCATTTTCTCCTAGAAGAATCTTGGACAATTCTGCATTTGACTCAACGTTGGCCCTAATGATGTCCCAATCCTCCTCAGTGTAATACTTAGTTGATGCTAGCACTTCAGCTTATCTTTTCTTTTGTTGCTCAGTCATTTCTTGCTCCTCTTGCATTCTTTAAGCCAACAAATGATCTAAATGTATTTGTACTGCATGCTCTGCTTCTTGTTCAGCTTGTAATCTCATGGCTTCCTCCAATCCAGCTCTATCATCATCTAGCTATTTTTGAGTTTTCTTTGGAGGAGGGACATCATCTTCAACTATTGGAGCTTTGCCTTCTCTTTGTTTCTTAGCAGATTCTTCCACGTCTTCAAAAACAATTGATTTTGCCTTTGATGTCTCACTCATCTGCACCAGGGTAGCTACAACTGTAACCTTATCATCTTCAAGAAGTGTTGTTGTTGTTATTGTTGGAGGTGTTTTTGGTTCAGCAGTACTAACAGATACACCAGCATTAACTACTTATGCAGCAGCAATAACCACTTGCTCTGCATCTCCTTCAACATGTATTATACCTTCATCCCTAACAACATCAAACCCAACATCAAAGTCATCTTCTTCAGATATTAACCTTACGTTCAAATTCCTCCCATGTTTAGATGCATCCTCCTTATCCAAACTTCTTCTTTTGGAAGTATCAATCTTGAAGAGTTTTAACCCTTGAGTTCTTGATCTTTTCCTCTTTTCCAACTTCTTGACTCTCTTCTTTAAGATAGCAATCTCCTTTGCTTGAGCAGTCATTGCCTTCTCCAAATCAAGAACCCTGTTTGACAATTTTCTGCCTTTCCTATGTTTTTAGGTCTTTTATGGTTGTGATGATGATAGAATATCAGATAATTGTTCTTCATGAAAGGATTGAGCAGGGGAAGGTGTTAGTTGGGGTTCAGAGGGTTGTCATGAACCTTTACCCTCTTCTGCATGAATTGCCAACATATTTTGAAACAAAGGTGTGTTTTTGCCTAAAAAATCTTTGCCTTTCCTTCTCATGTTTGCAAAAACCTTTTTAGTAAGAAAAGGTTGTTTATAAATGTCTTTAAGTACAGAAAGATTTTTAATTTGATTGTTCAAAAATAGTTGTAAAAACCTTGGATACATCAAAAAAAATTTAGATTTAGGATCCAAGTTCCTCAACATACCATCAAAAATTAATTTTGAGAAATTAAACTTTTGACCCTTAGCTAAACAAATAACTGCTGATGCTACATTTGTTGAAAATTCATTCCAAGCAGTTGATTTTGAACTCAAGCAATGTAGGATGGTATGTATAAGATACTTCCAGTGAGGGGAAAATAAAGCCTTTTCAAAAGAAAGTTTATCAGAATCTCTTTCATATCCCATCAATGCAAGGTTTTCAAAAATCTCAACAGTTGTTAGACAAGTAGCACCATCCTCATCATTAAAGTGAAGATCACTCCTGACTGATGATTCTGTTACTACTACACTCTTTCCAGCAACCTTGGCATATATTTATGTTTCATTATTAGCTGTTTTGGTCTTTGCAGTAGACTAAAACTGCTTAATGTAAGAAACATATACAGTGGGATTTATAGTTAATGAATATCTGATAGAGCTAGCATTCAAGAAGTCTACTATGTCTGCAAAATCATCATTCCCTTCTGTTTTTGTCAAGAACGCCACCATATTGTGTTGGTTTTCAAAGTCCAAGTCCGCCATTGAAGATTAATTGGTTGTAGTCCCTGCAGGTCACCCCATCGTTAGTTTAAGGGTCCGGTGAATAAAATTCAATATAAACTCAAAGTATAAGAACAGATTCTGGTAACTTGACATTTACTTAAGAACAATTTAGTCCCTTAAGTCCTTAAACTTATCATTTACTTAAGAACAGTTTTTAGTTGCAATTAATATAGATGGTTGAGGCCCATTTCCCCTTATAAATATCACCCATACATGAACCCTAATTTCATTTCCTTTAGCAATTTATGAAGAAGATTGACTTAATTAAAGGAACATATATAAGAATACGTACTAGTGGTGACGGGAGTGGTGGGTCTATGATGGGAGACAGTGACGAGACGTGATGAGAGCTGTGGTGGTGACGGGATTTGTGGTAAGATGAGAGGGAGTTATGGCACGGTTATTTTGGCCTATTAATCTTCCAGGAGGAGTTGTTTCTGTGCTTAATTTGGTACATGATTCATGAAGTTTTGGGGGGAATATATTGTCACGAATTTTACAAAATATTCTACGACAATATTGGAGGAAAATACCTTTAGCCACGATAATATAGCAAAGGTTGAAAAAATCGCGACTCGATAGCCGGACGGTCAACCTCTCAGTAGCTTGTAATCGTTCTAGGCAGGATTAATCGGGAGAGTACTTTTAGCCAAAAACTCTCGCCAAATACTCCTGCCAAATACTCCCGCCTAATACTCCCGCCAAATAGCTAATTAACATAGTCATTTGTCATGTACATTGGGTTGTAGTGGATTATAGCTTCATGTTACGATACGTCAATGACTGGTGACAATAGGTAATTAACATGGGTCATAGGTCATGTGCATTGGGGTGGTAGTGGATTATAACTAGTGTAATGGAACCCATGCATGACTGGTGATAATGACTAATTCATATGGGTCATGGGTCATGTACATTAGGTCACATTCATTAATAGGTATTTGACATCATATGGGTAATATGCATTGGGTTATAGTTTCTTAGAGTGTCATGTTACGACACATCCATGACTGGTGACAATGGGTAATTAACATGGTCATGGGTCATGTACATTGGGTTGTAGTGGATTATAGCTTCATGTTACGACACATCAATGACTGGTGACAATGGGTAATTAACATGGGTCATGGGTCATGTGCATTGGGGTGGTAGTGGATTATAGCTTCATGTTACGACACATCAATGACTGGTGATAATGGGTAATTAACATGGGTCATGGGTCATGTGCATTGGGTTGTAGTGGATTATAGCTTCATGTTACGACACATCAATGACTGGTGACAATGGGTAATTAACATGGGTCATGGGTCATGTGCATTGGGTTGTAGTGGATTATAGCTTCATGTTATGACACATCCATGACTGGTGATAATGGGTAATTAACATGGGTCATGGGTCATGTGCACTAGGTCACATTCATTAATAGGTATTTGACATCATATGGGTCATATGCATTGGGTTATAGTTGCTTAGAGTGTCATGTTACGACTCATCCATGACTGGTGACAATGGGTAATTAACATGGTCATGGGTCATGTATATTGGGTTGTAGTGGATTATAGCTTCATGTTACAACACATCCATGACTGGTGAGAATAGGTAATTAACATGGTCATGGGTCATGTGCATTGGGTTGTAATGGATTATAGCTTCATGTTACGACACATCCATGACTGGTGACAATGGGTAATTAACATGGGTCATGGGTCATGTGCATTGGGTTGTAGTGGATTATAGCTTCATGTTACGACACATCCATGACTGGTGACAATGGGTAATTAACATGGGTCATGGGTCATGTGCATTGGGTTGTAGTGGATTATAGCTTTATGTTACGACACATCCATGACTGGTGACAATGGGTAATTAACATGGGTCATGTGTCATGTGCATTGGGGTGGTAGTGGATTATAGCTAGTGTAATGTAACCCATGCATGACCGGTGATAATGACTAATTCATATGGGTCATGGGTCATATGCATTAGGTCACATTCATTAACAGGTATTTGACATCATATGGGTGTAACACCCCCAAAAATCGGGACAACGCAGCGGAATGGTAAGGTTGGGGTGCTACTTCAGGGCACAAAACACAAGTCACGGAAAACGACCTCAAAAGAGACGTTTAAAGATAAATTTCACATTTGATATATTAAAATCAGAGTTTACAAAGGATCCCATTT
>BQNB010077809.1:1613-30729 GCA_026074375.1 Tanacetum coccineum | reverse complement strand
GAAAATTAAGAGTCTATTAATGTATCAGATAGTCTATACGTCGTATTCAATTATCCAGAATACGCCGTATGGACTTTATGAACAGAATACGCTGTATTGGTTACGAAAATTTATACACCGTATCCAAAGGGATGGATACGCCGTATTGGTTTGAAAAAATTTACAACATACTTTGAATAATGCAGAAAAACACACAAACACACAATATGCAAAAACACACCAAACAAACATGTAATTATGCAAATTAATCTAAACTAACCTAAACTAAACTAAACTAAAACACTAATAAATAAGAATTAAACAACTTTACTCCCTAGCAACGGCGCCAAAAACTTGATGTGTCATCGTGTAGGTGTTCTATGTAACAAGTTTTACTATTTATATTTTGCCGACTATACCTAAAAACAACACTTTAATAGGTAATGTACCCGGTCAAGATGTAGCTTCATTGGTAAGTAGGGTGTCGATCACTAAGAGCGAGATCGTTAACTCCTAATTTTATCAGTATTTTAGTTATCTATGTTAGTACTAAATTAATCTAATTTATGTTAAACCTAAGTTAAACCTAAACTGATGATGAAGGGGGTTTCAGCCTGAGAGACTGGCACAGTTTTAGGTATCTAACCTAAGGTTTTGATGACAATTAACATACACAAGGCGATAGACAGAAGATAAAGATTCGGTGAAGCCTAATGTAAAGGAAACGTATTAACCATATTTATTCCAATTAAAACGTAGGTTTGTTTATTTAGTGCAATGCGTACTTATCTCAAGGCGGCATATCATTCCTAGACTTAGGCGATACTTCTTCCTAAGACCTAGATACGATAATTCTGTCATAATTATACGCATCCGCATAAAGCATCCTTTATATTGATTATAATTCATCTTAGAAGGAAATAATGGTGATCTTATTGGATTCTAGCTCATCGAGACTTTACTAACTTACTGCTTACGGTATTTTATATAAGTGGTAGTTCACTATCCAAACTAAGCCAAGGGAATAATAACGTTATTTGTTAGAATCATTCTAGGTCACCTGCTAGTCTAACTTGTTCACTAAACCAAAGGCACTATCCGATATCTAGTTAAGCTACAAACGATATCCTTAGACACGGATTTAGCAGGACTTTATTTGTGATCTTAATTTCACCTTTATAAATTACTATGTTAGAACTATCTGATAACTAGTTAAGCTACAAGCGATATCCTTAGACATGGATTGAACGCACATTAAAGCACATAAACAAGTATCATGTGATAAACATAATCAATAACCAACAATAAATTAAGCAATCGAGATAAACAAACCAAACATTGAAATCTTCATAAATATGGCTAATACCTAAAGGTATTAGGCCTAATAACCATTGTGGTGAATACAAACATACTATCGAATCAAACAGGTAATATAACCAAGTTAAGCGAATGATACCAAAGATTGAACGATTATCAAGAATATATGAATTACAAGGGTATTCCCATAGTGAATTGAAAGCATGTTGTTGCCACTTATTGGCATCTTTTTATCTTCTGAAATTCGATTGGTGGTTAAAAGCACACCTAAAAAACTCGTTTTTGACGTTTCTAATTATAAGGTTGGATGGCGTGCTGGTGTCGATACGGCGTATCCAAGGTGTTGGATACGGTGTATTGGGGGGTTTCTTGGAGTAGGGACCACGTTTGATATCTTCTAGAATATTTTATTCCCATATAGCTTGAATACGGCGTATTGGTATTCCTTGATACGGCTTATTGGATCTTGTGGTCTTCGTGGTCTTTGGTGAGTGCAGGCTCAGATATGCCGTATCTTCCTTGATGGATACGGCGTATTGATTGTCCGAACAGTAATCTTTAAAATATATTCATTTAAGCTCTAGAATGCGTGCCTTTTATTCAATCTTCACCAAGTACTCCATAATTACTGCAATTCTCAAATATGAACGATTAAGTAACAATTCTTTGCAATAATTATACAAAATGAGTTAATTATATGGGATAAATGATGCGATAAAATAGACATTATTTGATGTCGTTAGTATCCTTCAATCCTTTTTTATGAGGTGTAGTTTTATATATTTTTCGGGGTCATTTAACCCTTAAAATCATGCAAATATGCTTGTTTATTGCATTGAATCCTTACTTTTAGTGTTTTAGGTACTTGGGAAGCATTTTGATGGAATACACGTGTCTTGAGCTCAATTTAGAGAAGAAATGAAGACAAAATAAAAATTTCAGCCTCACCACTGATGTGTGCTAAAACACACATCTTTTTTACCCCGTAAAACACTATTAATCGGACTAAAAATGCTAAAATATGCTTAATTATATTGCAGATATGGTTGTTTGTTATTTTAATGTCTTGCAGGTATTATGGATTGAAAACAAAGCAAAAACGGGTATTTTCGGGTTCGTCTCGATCAAGAGTGCTTATTATGTAAAATCAAGATGAAGTCGTGAAAATTCCTCGAGCATGCCACTGAAAAGAGCATGAGATTACGAGTCCAACGGTGCCCTCGGATTTTATTGGGCCAGCCCGCAACCTATTTTATGGGCTAGGCCAGCCCATTATTATCTAAGCCTAATTTTTATCTAAAGCCCAAGATCAAATTCTATTAAAATTAAGTTTTTAAGGGAGATGACGTCAGCATGACGTCACTGTCATGTGCTGGGAAATTAAATCCCAAAATCTCAAGTGCCAGCGCACTTATATTGGGTGAGCAAATGAAATTCGGACGCGTGGCAGGGCATTTGAATATTTCTCAAAATCATTTCACAAAGGATCAAGCGAATGTAAATTAATGCGTCCTATGTAAGCCATCTCAAAGGACATGTGTAAGCTTCTCACCGGCTTTTGGATTCATTGAAAAAATGACGATCCGAGGATAACAGCACGGATGAGAGTCATGTATTGTGAATAATACCTAATGATTGGATACAATTTACATTTTCGCCCTCTCTTGGCTATACATAAAAGCCACGCCCCTTGTTTAGGGTCATTAGGAAATTTAGTTTAGCTTTTCATTTCTTATTTTAGTTATTTTCATTTTGATGTAGTTATTTCTTTAATTTGGCTATTTGTAACGAGATTAATCGAGTGCTTGTTGTGCTTGTGTAAATATATGGTTTTGAGCTTAATAGGAAATCTTTGTTTGTTATTATTAGTTAATATCTTTTGAACTTTCTTTTCTTTGCTTGTTTGGCTTATTGAATAGATGATTTCTCGTGTTTTTTTTCATTAGATTATTATTCTCAAAATTCCTTAAAAGCTTAAGAACGACTCCTATAAGCTCTCTAAAGCTCATTCGATTCAATCTTATAAGTTTTTAAGAACTTTTCGAATAATTAAGTCTACTAATATCTAGGATTAGCTTTATTTACATGCTTAAATTGTTTTAAAGTTCTTAGAAGCTCTTTTTATCTGATTTAGTAAGCTTATAAATAGCTTATTCGAATTCAATTGAGCTTATAGTGTTTAGATAAACTTTCGTGAGCTTATTTGCTTATTCCTTTGGGAATTCGATTAGTTTAAATGCTTATAGCTTATTTCAATTCCTTGTTGCTTCTTTCGTGTTCTTAGTAGTGCTTTTCGATTGTTTATGTAGAGCTTATTAGTATTTGTCGTTTTGAATTGCTTGTGCTTAATTGGTTTTAGCTTGTTTAGCTCTAGTCGCTTGCTCGTAGCCTTTAATTATTCACAAAAGCTTAAGCTATTCGAGTAGTTTGAGGTTATCCTAGTTTTCGGTTTAGCTTATCAAATAAGTCTCAGCTTATTATGTTTAGCTTATTGTTGCAAACTAGTGCTTAATCTCTGTGTTTGGTTTTAGAAAGAATTGGGCCTGAGTTGTTGTTGGACCTCGTGTTTGTATGACTGGGCCACGCTTTGTAATTTGGGCTTGCATATATCTTTGGGCTTTCGAATGGTTAGTTAAAGATATTTGGGTCAAGTGATTAATTTAGGCCTGCGAATAGAGAATAGAAATTGCTATTTGCTAATTTGTTAACTGTTTAACATAACAGTTTTGTTTATGATTTGTGATTTTTGGTACCGGTCAACTCATGAGGCGCGGAGCTTAAGGGTTTATTTAGCTAGACCGAATTTGATTATTTGTTTTAGCTAAATAAATCGGGTGGTATTCGTTTATTTGCGGGTCTTCAATTCGGTTCAATTTTCTATCCCTTTTCAATTAATTAGTGTAGCTTTAGTATAAAATATTTTGCTTTGCTTATTTTATCATTATGCGTAGTGAGTAGTTTAAATATTGCTTGTTAAGTGATAATGTGAATTGGGAATTAAATGTGGATTGTAAAAAGGCTTGTTAATTAATAATTTTTTATTATTTAGATTTGTAGTTTGAGTGTTTTAAAGGGCAAAATCTGGAAAAATAGTCAAACGACACATCTAGTAATTAATATCTTTTTAAAAGATTTTTGTCAAAATAAACCAACGTTGTGAGATAATTATATTTTCTAAGGAAATTAATTCGTTAATAAACCTTAATTCACAATTGATGAACTTTTCACATCACTTAGCAAGCATGTTCGTCTTATATATCTTTTAGATTATTTTAGCATAATTCACGTAGTTTAATTGTTTATTATAATTCTAGTATTAATATTAGTTTAATTTTCTTAGTATTAAAAATAGTTTTTAAACCAAAATCATTAAAAGATAATCAAGCATTATTCTTCAAAACATTAACATGGATTTCAATTCATCTCTCGCCGTGGAAACGACACTCGGAAGATAGACTATTACTTTTCCTAAAGTAATTTTCTTATCTAACGGGATATACTATATATTATTACGACACGCGTTTGACGTTTATCAAAATGGCGCCGCTGCCGGGGAGAGGTGTACGATTTTCACGTGGTGTTTGAAGTTAGTGCCTTGAAGATCCTTTCTTCGGAAAGTTTATTTTCGTACTTATTAAAAATATAAAAAAAAAATCCAAAAATATTTTTCTTCTTATTTTATTTTTTCAGTGGAGGTGTGGCATAAACCTTAACTGAGAACGACGACGTGACGGCGTTACGAGCATAACCCGATGCCGTCACGACTAAAAATCTATATATAGTTTTGCAATATTTTCATATTATCGTGTGGAAACTTGTAGAGTCTTTAGAGGTAAAACTTTAGACGATTTTTAAGGCTTTTTATGCCCTTGGTTCTTTATAAACTCACGTCTATCATTGAGTTAAGTAATTCATTCTTCATCATTCAATTATGATGTCTTTCAATTGTTGATTATACGTTTTTCTTTGCTTCTTGTTAACATGTTAGGCTAAACTGATTAGTGTTTGTGTTAACTTTAATATTCACTAAACTAGGAGTGATCCGAAGGTTAGTGAGGATTAAAGAGATAGAAAGCCATATTAAATTATAGAGAGAGAAAGGGAAGATATGTGTGTGTGTTTTTGAGAGACAAAGAACACACACACCTTTTGTGAAATGATATAATGAATCATCACCCCTCCATGGAAGTATGGAGGGGTTTATATAGGCCTTTGACACGTGCTAGTTACAACTATTGACTATTCTAGTCCCTGCATGTCTTGCCTATATTTACTAAATGTAATTTCGTATAAGTCAACATCTTTTAAGGCTAACAATCTTCCCCTAATATGTGGACATACGGAATTACTTACAATGTTCCTAACAAGTACAAATACAACAAAATAAAGTCTTCCAAAGTGCTTCCAATGCTGAAGATGACTTATGTGTCTTCCGGTCTTGAAACTTGTACTCCAACTTGGATCTTCATTGTCTTTACTTGTTCAGGATCTACTGTAATATGCATAAGTTATTAACTTCCCCCAATTCATGCAGCATGTATTGAAAATCTATCTTTATAGACTCCTTTTTGGCGAAGCATCTGATTCAGCTTCCCCCCAAACCAACATCCGTATCTTGAGCAGATTCTGAAACTTTTATGTAGCTTCAATAATCTTCTAATTTTGACATTTAAAGTGAACAACATAATATTTTAGAAGAATAATCTATCCACACCAAATAATATTACTTCTATACTGTTTCATGACATTTGGTCGCGGTGAGTATCTGTTTGGGGGAACATGCAAGAGATCATCAACACTTTTCTAACTGCTGAGGTGTCATTTTATACACTTTTTGGGGGCAATTTAACCCCTTAAATTATGCATTTATGCCCAAAATAGGTACTTAATCGTTCCTTTTTAGGTATTTAGCATTTGGAAGGCATTTGGAGGAAATACACGTGACTTGGGCTTATTTGGAGAAGAAACGGACAAGATTACAGACCTACACCAAATTCTTTGAAGATATGTGCTTACAGTGGCTGGCGACGGTGTCGTGACTTTCAAGTGACGGTGTCATATGTTATACACGACGATGTCAAGTGTTATTCGTGACGGTGTCGTGACTCTGGCGACGGTGTCGCGACTCTGGCGACACCGTCGTGACGAACCGACTTAGGGTTTGCCTATAAATATAGCCTCATAACTTTGTTTTAATCAAGCCCCCAACCCTAAGTCTGATTCTAAGGTTTAGGTAGGTGTTTTTTAGCAACTTAGAAGACTTAAATCAATCCATAAACATCTTGTAATGGTTTGATGATCATATCTATCTTAATTCATGTCTTCAATTCTTTTTGTTGATTATGATTTCTCTTGCTTAAGTATGCTTGGCTAATTCATCTAGTATTTATTTGGGAATGCATAAACCTTGTCATTAATTGATTAGATCTTGTTGTTTGTGACAGATTCAATAAGTCTAATTGATTATAGTTTATAATTCTTGTTTCCTATTGCCTCTTGTTGATGGATGTGTGCGTTAGGCTCTAGAAAACCAGCTTTTGTCTGTATCGCTATTGATATGTCTAGGGAAACGTGGTTGTGTAGAAAGTATATCATGGGTAACAGTCTTCATACTACCTTACCCCTAATATGGTTGATCCCTCTTAAGTTATTTCACATGCATTTAATATACTCTTAGGGGCCTTGTAATAATCTTCATACTACCTTACTTGTGCGTTGCCCTAACGGAATATTAAATAGACGACGGGTTCGTGCAATTCGTTCATGACCTAGGAAATACTTACACATTACATCTCAAGTGTGACAAGATAATAGGTAGAATTGGATAGCTAGCAAGGAGTAGTGCATCCCAGGTGAATACGCTTCATTGTATAATTGTTATTTAGTTTATCAGTTTAATTAGCTTAAAACCAAAACCCTCTCTAAAACCAGAATTTTACTTGCTTTCATAAAATATAAAAACACAAAAATAATCTTCCTTCAACCCTTAGACCTTTGTGAACATTCGATCCGGCCTTCACAGTGCTATTCCCCTAGAGAACGATAACAACCCCCGAGCCTTGCCTATACTACACTACAACGGTTAGGTACACTGCCTAGGGAGTTGTAAAACTTCTTGTAGAAGTCCCTTACGACAACCGCAACAAGTTTTTGGCGCCGCTGCCGGGGAATAGCGTAGGTTTCGGATCCTATCTAGCTTAGGTCTACTCACAAGATTCCTATCAAGTGAGATTTAATTCCTGTCATTAGCTTTCTTGTAGTCTATCTTTTTCTTTATGCCCTTTGTTCGTAACATTCGTAAATTACAATGAATATGTATGATAATTCTAGCGTAGATAGGTTTGATGTATTCTTTCATAATCAACTCTTGGTGTTCCAACTACATCAAGATGAATCTCTCTACGATTCGTGGACTCGTTTCAAAGACATAATCCAAAAAATCCCGAATCATTGCCTTAGTATATGGACCCTAATTGAAATCTTTCTTAAACATCTCGACTAGTTATCCCGTCACATCATTAATTTGACAGCAGTAGGGGATCTTAGGAAGTTTAGTGATATAGGAGCATGGTATGACATAGAGGATTGTGCCTAGTATGATAAAAAAAATGTAGCAACCCAATAAGCGTTATTTCTGATGAAACAATAGCAAATCTAAATGCTCAAATAGTTAAGGATGATATGGTTCGGGTACAGGTACCTAGGTTCATGGCATGGTTAGGTTATGATGAGCATGTAGATAGCCTAAGTATGATGGATAATGAGGTAGGAGTTACAAGACCTAAGAGTACCATACAAACCCTATCGTCATTTGAGGAATACACACTGCCCGTGACTTACCCAGAAGAAGTAGAAAAGACTTTAGGAACCCCGATAGAGGTAGAACCTTTGATTGAAACAAAACTAGAGGAAGTAGGCTTGAATTATAATCACAACACTCATCTTAGTTCTAGGGGATTTTTTAGTGTTGATGAACCGGAGCCTCAACTTTTACCTAATTTTTCACCCTTAGATGTAAATCTATGAGACAAAAGAGGAACTGACCCACCCATCAACCCATATAGTCTGGGTAGTTTTAGGATGAAGGTAGTAAAACCCTTAACTATTCATACACCACCTTCACCCCACGTGGCATGCCTCTATCAAAATGGTGTGTATCGCTACTATCACTCGCACTTGACCTCAAGTGTAGGGGAGACCTACCTTTTACGCGTCAAATAAGCGTAGAGTCAGGCTCGTGACTCAAACAAAAACAAGCACTTGTTGGGAGGCAACCCAATCTTTTATTTCTTGCATATTAGGTGTGTCTTGTGTGTTTGTTTCGAGTCATATGATTGTATTGTCAAATATCAGGTTTTATGCAGTATTTGGTATAGGAAATAACTTAAGAGATTGCGTACAGGAAATTTTTCATCAAAAACAAAAAGTGAATTTTCACAAAGTGTGGAGACGGCGTCACAGATTATACGCGACGCCATCAGCTCGACCTCTGTGATGATGTCAGGATATTCCTGACGGCATTATGAGGCCAGCTACTAGAAAATTCGAAATCTTTGAGTATTTTTGAAAATATAACTTGTGTAACATCTAAAATATGTAATTGTTTTGAAAATCTGCAAAAAACTATGATTTTGACATTACTCTCATCCTATCTTTATTGCTTTTTTAGAGTCTAAACTTAGTTAATAAGGTTGTATTTATCATTCACCCATGGATTTTACGCTTGGTGTAGTTGTATTTGTCTTTGATTACAGGTTATATTTGATGAGAAGAAGCTTGGAAGTTCTTAGAAAATTTCATTGGACAATTCTTGGATGATGATTTAACCAGTTATCGCATGTTTCTTCTCCATCATTGAGCAAACCAGAGGAGTACTAGTTTCTTTTACTTGTTTTCTTTTCCCTTCATTTGTTTTAGGGGTACTTCTATAGAGTACTACTATAGAACATATAGGGCAATGTCAACTTAAGTGTAGGGGGAAAATAAGACCTTAGAAACAATTCCTTCATTTTGCCATTATCTTTGTCCCTTAAAATGATGGTAAAATATTGAAACAAATCATAAAAAGGAATTTTAACCCAAATGTAAAAAAATTTATAAACACATACCGACGAAAACACCCGCGTATTAATTAGGCGTCGTCATTGATAGGAACTGAATATGACTACACAAAAACCCTCAGAATTCCACCCAAAAATAAGGTTCGCCTTTAGATCTATAGTAATTTGGGTATCCATTATTGATACCCAAGACAGTTTATACCTTTAGCTTTCTCGAGTTAAGGAGTGAGCAATCATGTGTATCTATTCCGTCGTTACGGATGTGTATATGTGGTATTGTCGCCTTTTTTGGAGCATTGAGATCGGTATTAAATTATATGAGTGTACCGGTAGTATATTAAATTCTAGAACTTTTTGTATTCTGATGCATTCCGAGACCGCATAGTAAGTACTAGGATTTGCTTTGAAAGAGGCATTAAGAATTAACCATGTTTAACCTGTAATTGCTTTATGATGGACACATCCGATCATATAACTATCCCACACCCTTGCATGCACTTTATTTTTCGTGCATGATACCCCTATACAACCTCCGAGCCTATCCTTTTTCATGGTTTGTCATGAATTATCTGGTTAAGCAGGACTATAATGAAGAGCATTGTCAACCACAAACAAATCTTATCACCTAAATCGCCTGTTGCCTACCTAATTGTACTCACCTTTTAGTACATTAAGTTTTAACCAAGTTAATTATTGAGTATACGGTTGCTAAGTCCTTATCCTTGTAAATACTGTTTTGGGACGATTAGGATTCAAGTAAGTATTATTACATGGAAAGTGGGGAAGAAAAAGTTAAGTCAATACCCCATATCTTTGTCTATACACCTCGCATGTAATTTGATCCACCACAATGGTCATTAGTTTAGATTATAAATATTGAGCATGTAAAAGCTCAAGTGTAGGGGTACATGTTATAAACATGTTATGATGTATTATATTATTAAAAAAATGAGATTGATGTAGTAGTGTGTAGATTTGAATATCCTCTGCCGAGTTCTTGGCTTATCAACTAAGCAAAGTTGTATTCGTGTAATAATTACTAACCCTTCCACTCCAAATTCACTGACCAAAAAGTCACCCACCCAAATGTATCCCATCCATTTCTGTTTCCATATATGTTATCTTACACCTACACCCCACAACCCTTTAAAAGACCTCTTAGATAGTAATGAATAATGCGTGCGCCTAGTGGTAGATGTTTGATCCTTTACCAAGCCTATGGTAATTTATATTCTATGACAGGTAATGAGTGTTGATTTTCTGTTTCCCCTTATGTTATAATTTATTGTACAACCGAGTGAAAGAGAGAATCCCACACACTTATGTGAGGTGCTAGTATATACTTTCCGTACTTTTAATTATGAGGTCTAGAAGGTTGTGTTGTAAAATACTTTTAAAAAGTAGGTTAAATTGACACTCATATTGCTATTGTCTAGGTAGAAAAGCCCATTTACTTAAGGACAAGAAAATCCTAAGTGTGAGGGTATTTGATGAGGTGTCATTTTATACACTTTTTCGGAGTCATTTAACCCCTTAAATCTTGTATTTATACCAAAAATAGGTACTTAATCGTTCATTTTCAGGTATTTAGCATTTGGAAGGCATTTGGAGGAAATACATGTGACTTGGGTTCATTTGGAGAAGAAACAGACAAGATTACAGACCTACACCAAATACTTTGAAGATATGTGCTTACAATGGCTGTCGACGGTGTCGTGACTTTCAAGTGACGGTGTCATGTGTTATACACGATAGTGTCAAGTGTTATTCGTGATGGTGTCGTGACTCTGGCGACGGTGTCACGACTCTGGCGACACCATCGTGACGAACCGACTTAGGGTTTGCCTATAAAAATAGCCTCATAACTTTGTTTTTATCAAGCCTCCAACCCTAAGTCCGATTCTAAGGTTTGGGTAGGTGTTTTTCCAGCAACTTAGAAGACTTAATTCAATCCATAAACATCTTGTAATGATTTGATTATCATATCTATCTTAATTCATGTCTTTAATTCTTTTTGTTGATTATGATTTCTCTTGCTTAAGTATGCTTGGCTAATTCATCTAGTATTTATTTGGGAATGCATAAACCTTGTCATTAATTGATTAGATCTTGTTGTTTGTGACAGATTCAATGAGTCTAATTGATTATAGTTTATAATTCTTGTTTCCTATTGCTTCTTGTTGATGGATGTGTGCGTTAGGCTCTAGAAAACCAGCTTTTGTCTGTATCGTTGTTGATATGTCTAGGGAAACGTGATTGTGTAGAAAGGATACCATGGGTAACAGTCTTCATACTACCTTACCCCTTATATGGTTGATCCCTCTTAAGATATTTCAATTGCATGTAATATACTCTTAGGGGCCTTGTAATAGTCTTCATACTACCTTACTTGTGCATTGCCCTAACGGAATATTACATAGACGGCGGGTTCGTGTAATCCGTTCATGAATTAGGAAATACTTACACATTACATCTCAAGTGTGACAAAGCAATAGGTAGAATTGGATAGCTAGCAAGGAGTAGTGCATCCCAGGTGAATACGCTTCATTGTATAATTGTTATTTAGTTTATTAGTTTAATTAGCTTAAAACCAAAACCTCTCTAAAACCAGAATTTTACTTGCTTTCATAAAATATAAAAACACAAAAATAATCTTCCTTCAACCCTTAGACCTTTGTGAACATTCGATCCGGCCTTCACAGTGCTATTCCCCTAGAGAACGATAACAACCCCCGAGCCTTGCCTATACTACACTACAACGGTTAGGTACACTGCCTAGGGAGTTGTAAAACTTCTTGTAGAAGTCCCTTATGACAACCGCAACACTAACGCTTGCAGAATACTTCACACAAACCAAACTAAGTAAATTAGTATGCACTACTCCCCCCTAGAAGTTGACCTGATTACATCAAAGTACACATTTTCCCCTATGATGGTTTCGAACTCTCGAAAGAATCATTGACGTATACGCCCATATACTCGAGTTGTCTTAAGTAAATATCTTGAAAAGTTGTGAATGACATTGAAGAACTTAGAAATTTTTTACGTAGACTGTGAGTACCATTAATGTTCAGCTTCAAATATCCCATGAGAATTGTTGTTCACATCTCAACCTTTGAACTCTTTGGATAACTTACCAACCTCGTATTCTG
Organism: Tanacetum coccineum; assembly: GCA_026074375.1. Classification (NCBI taxonomy): domain Eukaryota; kingdom Viridiplantae; phylum Streptophyta; class Magnoliopsida; order Asterales; family Asteraceae; genus Tanacetum; species Tanacetum coccineum. Next base: position 18,221 of record BQNB010077809.1, on the reverse strand, counting down.
TCGGCTATTGTTGTGACCACATAATGAAGTAAACATGATATACCAAACTTGAGAATTAAGTAAAATCCCCCAATTTTGCTACTTAAGCTTTCACTGTTGTTGATTGAAGAATGATGTAGAGAAATCTGCAGCTTCATAATCCCTTTGTACATTATGCCTTGTTTAGGAAGGTATAAGTATCTTACCTCTTGAATATATCCACATCTGCATATGCGCTTGACACTGAGCACTACAATGTAACTCTTTAAAGTGATAGATATCACTTGTGAGTAATATAATGTAACTCATTATATCAGGTATAACTAGATAATCCAAGTCTCAATCATAAGCTATATACGTTCAAGCAAGTCATCAATCGATAGAGGGGGTTTAAAGAAAAGGGGTAGAAAGTAGAAGGAAGTCTCGATGATGAAATAAATAGACGCCTTCGTGAAACCCACTTCAATCTCAAATAAAGGATACCAAATCAACTTCGTGATTACTTGTCATTTAAAATCCGAATCCATAGTCGTTTTGTCGTTTTAGTGAATCTTGTATATAGGATCGCTATAGCATTAAGTGTTGTGTTTTCTTTGGTGTTTTTGTTTTGATTATTAGATTCCCAAATTCGGTCATATGCCCAAAGTTGGTCATATGCCGAAATTGTTGTGTTTGCTTTGGTTTTTTTTTTTGGGAAATTAGGTTTGCAAAACAAGGGTTTTCTTTGATCGAAATGACATTCAAATGATAAATATCGTCTAGTTAACTTGTCATTTAAGATCAAATGGGAAATAAGGACTAGCGGTTTAAAAGATTTAACTTTTAAGGGTTAACTGCTCAAATTACAGGATGAAGAAGGATTGAATCGCTTGAATTTTTTGGTCTAATCGCATGTTTGAATACTTCAAATCACCTAATAACATATGCTTAAATCACGAGATGATGTGTGTCAAATCGCGTAGCAACCCTGCTCAAATCGCTTTGTAAGATAAGGTCGAATCGCATGAGAGACTTGATAAAATTGTTGGAATGGTACTAAAATTGTTGGACACGTGTAGTCAAATCGCGGGGTACCTAACCAAACTGCCTGTGCTCAAATCGCGAGAACCACTAGGTCAAACCGCGGGACTTCCAGTCAAATCACTGACCTGTATCAAACCACGTGACTCATACGCTAAACCGCGGCCTTTATGAGTCAAAGCGCATGACTCATATGCCAAACAGCGGGATCTTCAAAAAAACCCATATTTTTTTCAAAAATAAGCTTTTTTTGCATGATAAGCCACGAAATATAATAGCAAATAAGCTAGAAACATGTATAAGAAGAAAGTTCCAAGCTTTTTGGCATAAACCAAACAAACCATGGCTTTCGGCTTAAAAATTAGCCATAAACCCACAAAAATACCACAATAAGCAAATTTCAAACACAAAACACCCCTGGTTAGCTCTGATGCCAATTATTAACTTTATTATTCACTAAACTAGGAGCGATCTAGAGGTCGGGGAGGATTAAAGAGATAGAAAGCCATATTAGATTATAGAGAGAGAAAGGAAAGATGTGTGTGTTTTAGAGAGAGAAAACACACACACGCCATTTGTGAAATGATACAATGAATCCGCACCCCTCCATGGAAGTATGGAGGGGTTTATATAGGCCTTTAACACGTGCTAGTTACTACTATATTGAGTATTCTAGTCCCTACGTGTCTTGCCTATATTTACTAAATGTAATTCTGTATAAGTCGGCATATTTTAAGGCTAACAGTTTGCTTATGATTGCATGAAACCTAGTTATAAAACTTGATTTATTGTTTCTTGCAAGTGGTGTGCACGTTAAGCAGTAAAAGACTAGTTATATTTTGCAGCTTAGCTAAACGTCTTTTAAAACGTGACTAATTAACGACCTTACGTCTTAGGTAGTTAATTTAGGTGAGTATTTATTGTGTGTGGTTTAACTATTGGGTAGGAAAAGCATTGATAGGTCATGCTTACTTAGGTAATCACGTAGACGCGGGACTGGCCACCTACAATTGAATTAGGGAATACTTCACATTACACTAGCAAGGGAGTGACAACTCAGTAAATTAGGCAAAGTAACTATGGAGTAGTGCATGACTAAGTGAGCATGCCTGTTTACCTATCGAGTTTTCACCAATTTACTTTTCTTGCACTTAGGGTTAGATATTTAGATTAGTTGAAACTCCCTCTTCCAAATATATTAAATTTATCTTGCTTTCTAAAAAATATACAAAATATACAAAAATAAAATTACTTCAACCTCTAGACCTTTGTGACATACATTTCGAGCATACTTCACCATTCCCCTAGAGAACGACCACCCTCGAGTCTTGCCTATACTACACTACAATGGTTAGGTACACTGCCTATGAGAGTTGTAAAGCTTAGGTGTTGCAACCCACCGCATCAAGTTTTTGGCGTCATTGCCGGGGAATAGTCTAGGTTCTGGAATTTATCTAGCTTAGGTCTACTCGTTAAATTTCTATCAAGTGAGATTGTTATTTTCTTGTCATTAGCTTTATTTTAGTCTATATTTTCTTTGTGTGTTTGTTTGTAAAAATCCATTGATTATTTTGTTCTTCACCACGGAGAATATGTATCCATCCACCCGCATGTCCTACCAAATTTACCACGTGACCAACTTATTCGGGAGCTCAATGAGCTACTTGAATTTCCAGCCATGATCGAGTCTCACCTCGAGAACGTAGCTCACAACCAACCTATAATAACACCACATGCCTCACTTAAGCATTTGCTCAACGGTTTTATGAACCCATATGACTTTCTTGAATTTAATGACCTTGACTATGACCCAGAACTTGACCCTGGTCTGACCTTGAAACTAAGGATACACCCCTTATTTTCCCTTTTCTTACTCCTTATAGAGAGTCAAACGATAGTGAGGTAATCAATGATATGGGTGAATGTGAAAACCTTAGGGAATTAATGAGTAGGAGCTAAACACAAATGGAACTTTATCCTAGGTACTCTAATTATGGAAGGAGGATAAGTAAGTACGACACTTGCAATTTGGCGTTCCTTTATATGATAGGTTAGGCAATTTATTGCTTATTTTGATCCTATTTTACCAATGAACATTATCACACGTAAGGCATTTAATACTATAATGGTCAAAGGACTAGCAAGTAGAATAATTTGGTAGTTATCGTTAGGGATGTCATTGTCTTCGTAGGAAGTTTTACTTATAAGACAGACTTCACAGTTTTAGAAGACATAGGAGAGTACATTGAGAATGAATTAACCGAAATAGTGATGGGAAAAACTTTTAAGGATCTCACTCACTTAGAAGATAATAGGAATAATGGTTTAATCTCATTTAGTAAAGGTAGGATGCTTTCATTTATCAGATGCCTCACATGGTGCATAGGTTTGAAAACTTAACATACATGCAATGGAATAAAATCCCTCCCCTTTTATTACTAAGTGACAGAGACAAGATTAACAGGCTCAAGCACCCTTATGAAAAACCGAGTTAATTTACAAGGATCGCTTAAAGTTAAGACCTGAATACCAGACTCATAAGGAGATAAATAGATAGGCTCATGCATGGACATGTGAGCATGCACGAAATGGAATAGAATGTGACTTTGAGTTTAGCTACAAGACTCGTAAATAAAGAAAAACGCTTAGGGGGGCATCTCATCTCTATTTTTATTTTATGCATTTTATGAGTGTTATGTGATTTTATCTTTTATTGTTTGACATTTTTGAATAATTATGTGATTATGCTTTGTGTTGTTTTTAACTTCATCTTAACTACATATAAAGGTATTTTACATTAAACAAGTGTAGGAAAAGATTTATTTGGTTAATAAGAATCATATTTTATCAAACGTGTAAAATAGATAACATAAGATAATTAACATTTTAAGTTTTGTTTTGTTTGACTCATATACCTGTGCTAACAGTTTATGTGGCTTATGCAGTTATTTTCTAGAAAATATTAATAGGATTTTTTCAAATTTGTTTCCATAAAACGAAAGCGCAAACTATCAGATATACTCTGACGGCGTAAGGACTTATGCCCGACGACGTCAGACTGCAAAACGACAAAACTGCAATTTTTTGAACTTTTTGAAAATTTATTATTGTAGAATTTCTAGAATTTTTAGTTTTCATATTTTTTGCAGAAAATCACTTTAACTTTTGCGCATGTATTTAGGGGTGCTCACGGTCCGAAAACCGGACCGAACCGACCAAGACCGGACTGGACCGGACCGGACCGAAACTGACTTTGGCCAAAACAACGGACCAAAGAACAGACCGAAATGGTCCGGTTCGGTCTTCGGTTCGGTCCGGTCCAATAAGGCATAATTGCCGGGTTTTTTGTAAGACCGAACCGGACCGAGGACCGAAAATAAGGAAAAGGATGGACCGAAGACCAGACCAAAATAGGTTCGGTCCGGTCCGGTCGGTCTCAATTTGGGCCGATTTCTTGGTCTGGTCCGGCCTGCGGTCCGTTTTGCTCACCCCTACATGTATTGTATCTTTATTTGCTTTATTATGATTTAGTTTATGTTGAATGGGAGGATTTAGCTGAAAATCTCTATTTTGTAAGCGTTTGTGTGTGAAAACTAAGCTCAACAAGATAATTGATGAACGTTTTAAAGTCATTGTGAAAGGTTCAATGTATTGGGTTCGTGCAAAGGAAATGGAAGCCTAGGATCCGTTTATTTGTAATAATTCTTATTAAAGTGAGTCATCTGATGATGAAGAAGATGCGGAAGATGACGGGTCACAATCTGGAGATAAAGTCACAACAGATAATTATGTTGAGAGGGTCTTTGAATCAAGTTGTATGCACAATAACGACTTACTTTATGATAACAACCACAATAATATAATGCCTGATAAGGAGAAAGTTCTATCTGAGGACCCTTTTAATTTATATGATATCCTGAACAAGAGAAGGGATAGTGGTGATAACTTGAAATATCCACCTGGTTTTACACTAAGTGTGGTTAACGTGGAGGAGGTGAACAAAAAGGTGAAAGGGGCTACAAGTAACTAGGTAAATGAGCATGTTAATTCTACTTCAAATAAGCTGGAAGAGTCTGTTCCCAACGGAAAACTTTCATTGAATAATAGTGTTTGTTCGAAGAGGGTTCACACATGCGGTTCAATCTTGTAATTGATGGACGAGTTAGTTAAGGTAGGACAAACTATGGGCTACAATATGGAAGGGTGTATGCGGAACATTGAAGCTATTATCGGCTCATAGGGAGAATGCAATGTTTTCAAATGAATTTGTTGTCCTTAAACATTCAAGGACTTTGTCATAAGACCAAAAAATGGTGGGTAAAGGAGTTGTGTATGAAACATCATGTTAATTTTGTATCTCTTCAGGAAACTAAAATAAAGAGCATATAGTTGGTTACTATTAAGACGTTGTGAGGTAATTCTTCTTTTGATTATGCTCTTAGTTCTTATTTAGGCAACTCATAGGGTATTTTATGTGTTTGGGAGCCTACTTTGTTTGTAAAATATAACGTTACCTCGTTTGATAATTTCTTGGTTGTTATGGGTACTTGGGTTCCTTCGTCTTCCAAACTCCTTATCATTTCTATTTATGCTCTCCAAGATCTAATAGAAAATAGGGTGTTATGGAATTACATCCTTCATCTAATAGACTGGTGGGATGGAGATTGTGTGATTATGGGGGATTTTAATAAAGTTAGGACGGAACAAGAAAGATATGGTTCGGTTTTCAACGTTCAAGGTGCTAACGCTTTCAATATTTTTATTTCCTTAGCAAGTCTGATTGACCTTCCTCTTGATGGTTATGCTTACACTTGGGCCCACAAAACCGCCAATAAGATAAGTAAGTTGGATAGATTTGTAGTTCCTAAAGGCTTATTGGCTTCGTTCCTATATCTTTCGGCTCTTTGCTTGGATAGAATTCTATTAGATCATCGTCCTATTCTTGTGCTGGAATTAAGCATTGATTATGGTCCTACTCCATTCAGATTTTTTTCACTCTTGGTTTAACTTGGATGGCTTTGACAAAATGGTAGAAAATACATGGAAGAGCTTAGCCACTATTAACTCGAATGGTATTATTAATTTAAAGAAGAAACTTCAAGCTCTCAAAATTGTCATTAAACAATGGACCAAAAATGCTAAGAAAAGCTCTTATAAGGCGAAGATCTCCATTCAATCCAAACGTTCTGATATCAACAAATTATTGACCAAGGCGGTAGTAATGAAGAGATTTATCCGATAGATTTTTGTTGTTGAAAGAACTCAACGACATTAATTCTATTGACTCATTGGAAGCGGCTCATAAATCTAAAGTTCGTTGGCCTATAGAAGGTGACGAGAATACAAAGTTCTTTCATGATATTCTTAATAGTAAACGTTCTCAATTAGCTATTCATGGGACCCTTGTTGATGGCGAGTGGATTATTGATCCGTTGGCTGTGAAAAGTGTGTTCCTAAAATACTTTTTTACTCAATTCTCCTCGCCCGTCTCCCCTTATATTTTCTTCGCTGATCAATTCACTAATGGTTATCATTGGTGCAATAAGCTGATCTCGAACGAAACATCTTTAATGAGGAGATAAAGAGTGCGGTTTGGGATTATGGAACGAATAAATCCCCTGGTCCTGACGGCTTCACTTTTAAGTTCTTTAGTAGATATTGGAAGCTTTTAGAACATGATATTGTGGCAGTCGTTAAAGAATTTTTTGCTTCAGGTACTTTTCTCCCAGGATGTAATTTTTCTTTTATTGCTTAAATCCCTAAGATTCATGATGCAAAAGTCGTAAAAGGTTATCGTTGATAAGTTTGATTGGAAGCTTTGATAAAATTATTGCCAAAATTTTAGCTAAGATACTTAGCTTTGTCATCTCGGGTTTAGTGACGTCCAATCAACTTTTGTTTCAACCGCCAAATTCTTGACGGTCCATTTATCCTTAATGAACTTCTTACGTGGTGCAAGCATAAGAAGTTTAAAGCTATGGTCTTTAAAGTCGATTTTGAAAAGACATTTGACTCTATATGGTGGGATTATGATTAGGTGTCATTTTATACATTTTTTCAGGGTTATTTAACCCTTTAAATCATGTAAATATTCTCAGATTATGTGCTTAATCGTTTGTTTTTGTATTTTTAGCACTTGGATGGCTTTTGGAGGAAATACTCATGACTTGGGCTCAATTGGAAAAGAAACAGACAAGACCACGACTCTACACCAACTATCTTGAAGAAATTCCAAACAATAGCTGGAGACGGCGTCGTAAACATAAAGCGATGGCGTCAGGATCATTCAAAAGACGGCGTCAAGGATTTTCTGACGGCGTCAGAACGTAGCTGACTTAAACAAACCCTAGAAGATTCTACGAGGCGACGACGTAAGAAACATAAAGCGACGCCGTCGCGCCTCTTTTTTCTATATATAAAAATCCGATTTTAGGGTTTTAGGGTGGAACTTTTAGCATAACTTTTGGGAGACGATTTTAGCAGCCTTTAGGCTTTTTTTAGGGTGTCAAAAACCTTTTGTAACAGCCTCAATTTCATGATTTAATCAAGTGAAGTTCATTTATCCCTTATCACTTAATATGTCTATGTGTTTTGTGATAGATTCTTGTTCTTCTTCATTATTTGCCATGCAAGGCTAGATCTATTAGTATTTACTTATGATTGCATGAACTTAGTATGTAGATCCTTATTGTGTTGCTTCTTGTGATGGATGTGCGTGTTAGGCTTTAGAAAACTAGCCATAAGATATTAAATTGGCATAGACGTCTAGGGAAACGCGAGTGTGTAGAAAGGATACTATCGGTAACAATCTTTATACTACCTTACCCCTAATATGGTTGATCCCTCTTAAGGTATTTTAGTTGCATGTAATATATTCTTAGGGGCCTTGTAATAGTCTTCATACTACCTTACTTGTGCATTGCCTTAATGGAATATTACGTAGACGGCGGGTTCGTGTAATTCGTTCATGACCTGGAGTATATAGTAAAAGTCAAATAAAGTCCAACGTTGACTTTCAAAAGTCAAGGGGTTGATATGAGACTTGTCGGATGTTTATAAAAATAATAAACACTATTATTATTACAAGTATAACATTTTAGACTTAACAATTGTTGGAACCCGGAATCACTTTCACTTCACCATGGTATTATCAAGAAAATAGATAAGAAGAATGGAAGAAGAGTAGAGAGATGTAGAGAGAAAATATAGAGTGGTTAATTCTTACAAATAAGACCAACACCCTCTCCATCCTTGGAGAGGGGTATTTATACTTACACCATATGGGCCGGCCATAGAGAGGCTTTGTTGGGCCGTGTGGTTTAATGTCTTGGGCCGGGCTCGAGATTACAATGGACCTTAGTCCGGAACTAGTACAAGATTAGATTACGTTCACGAGTCCGTTTACCCTTCTAGCCTATTACAACATATATGAGATAAAGACCGAGATTAATAATATAATTTGAGGCTAACAATCTCCCCTTAAGCTTGGTTTCTGAGAGATTCTAAGCTTTTATGTTAGACTCGTTATCTTAAGGTCAAAAATCTTCCTCGAAGCGAGGCTTCCTACAGATTATGAGCTTCCATGTTCACAGACATATTTGAGGCTAACAATCTCCCCTAATGTGTGATCTTCGAATTTCTGAGGTGAGGTCTTGAATTTTGCTTCCATGAACTTCTTGAGATTACTTTGTCATTGAGTTCTTGAGTCTTTGGTCTTTATTATGTTGTAGGCTTGTTCCTTCATGATGTGTGATCTTTGATCTTGAGCCTTTATCATTGTCTTTTGACTTCGTCTTTATGTCCGATATCTTTAAATCTTTATCCTTCAGTCTTGATTGTCTTTGCCACCTTGCGATCTTGTATCTTGACCAACATGCTCATACTTTGCATCTTCTTGAAGTTCTTTAATAATCTCCCCGAAGCTTAGTTTCTGAGGAGTTATCTTTGATAACAGAGTTTGTAGAAGTCTTTGTCTTTAATTCTTGAGCTTTCTTGATTCTTGAATCTTGATGCTTATAGTATGTCTTTGTAGTTTGAGTATGCGCATGTGATAATGAATCCGACTTCAGCTGGAATGGGATACTGCCACCACCGTATAACCTGCAAGTTTACGTTAGTGATAATCAACAGATATGTACGAGAGTGTCTTTGTCACTTCGTCGAATAAGGTTGCAATAACCACGGTTCCCCGTTAATCAGTATAAATACTGCCTATGATCAGATATAATTCATCTGAATCTTCTTGACAGGGCTTCGCAGTTGCACTAGCCGTTCTCGTTACTGGAGCGTCTCAAAGCAGACAACACGGTAAAAGTGAATCAGATAGTTACTATCTTTCTGATTAAACCGTCAATTCATTTTACTGGAACAAGTTTGATTCACATAGAATCGCACCATCGTTTCTTTCCAGTTGACAAAAGTTTGATTCATATAGAATCGTGTAAGTCACCTACCAACTTGTTTGATGTTGGCTCAAGCAGGATTTCTATCTTCATGGTGAATACTTAAGTATCACTCGGACGTTCTGGCAAAATCACAAGGATAATGCGTAGTACTCTTGTTAACAGCTTGTGAACTTATTGGTTTTCAATAAGTGTTTGTAATGGAATGTGTCCTAATGAGATTTATTTTATTGATCTCTTGGCTCTAGACTCGATTAGTGCGTTTTGGTTTTAGTACTAAAAGGCTGGAGCAGACTGCCACCTATTCAATATCAACTAACTCGGAGTGAGAAAGTAAATAGAAGTCGTGTGTATCTCCGTAACAAATAAGACAAGTTTCTGTTAAGAGAAACTCGAATGGCTGGGGAGGGTTGTGCATTGCATCACTGGGTCCATGATGTCATTCTTCAATATCAAAATTCATCTTTGTGAAAACTGATAGATTATGTATTGATCCGGTTTCTGCCTAAAGTTGTATGGAGGGCTTCTTTATTTTCACCCTTTATCCATACATTTCTTTTTCATTCTTCAACCCCTTCAATGCTTACCAAGACGTCATTACTAACACCTTGTTGTGATTGTTCCAGTGTTAGCTCAATCTTAGTCGGGATTATTCCCTTATACTCATTCATCTCCAATCATACCTAAGGACTGCTATTTCTAACTATGGATTGTCCTTGGGTAGATCCCTCTAGTTCTGGTTGGATCATAGGACTAATACCTAACCTAACCACCTTATGACTTCAGAATCGTCATGAAATTAAGATGTTTAGGGTATAAGATCGATAACACATAAAACTTTTCTGAATAGAATCTTTTGATGTAGTTTTTAGATCACTTTATTGTTTTTCAAGATCACATTTTCTAATTACATGTCCTCATCCTTATTTTAAATACTAATTCACTTGTTTGAAAATATACCATGTGAATTAAAATTTGTCATGAAAATTCTATGGACGAGAACTCTTTTTATACTTAGCATTGATATTAATATGAACATTAACTTGCTCCCCCTTAATTTTACATATGTTTGACACAAACAAACATGTGATTACCAGTTGTAAAATGAATATAAAATTGAGGGTTTAGCATTGTTGAGACACAATTTTGTGGAAAGATATGAATTGTCATTGATGAATTCTTGAAAAATTATGCTAACCAACGAAATCATCTTATTTACATACTATCTATTGAGTAGTCCATTATTATTACTGAGTTGTTATTATGACTTTTTATAATGTTTTGAATACATAAATGACATCAAATGTAGAAGAATTGTCTTGTAAAACTATATGAGGGATGGAGTTGAACACGCAATTTTGAAAGATTATGAATCGTCAGTGAGAAATTCTTGAAAAATTGTGTTCAACTTTTTGAAAAACCAAATGTTAGAAGACTTTTCTTCTAAATTTAAGGATAAGCGCACTGAAACGTACACTCTCCTTTGTCGTTTGGGTCCGAGTTGCAATCTGAGAGCAATTACAAGTCATGAAGAAAATTAGAAATGGCATGTTTTGAAAGCATTTGAAACTCCTGACTCGAACTTATTTACACACCGTGTTTCAATGTAAATCAAACATTTCTTAGTACGATAAATGTTATTGATTCCAAGAGACATGTCGAGAAGATTCTTTGGAATTTTTGTTTTTTGATTTGTATTTCTTTGAATTTTCTATTTTTTATTTGGTTTTATAAAAATATTTACATGTTGACCTTAGCATTGCTATGTGATAGTGAAATAGTAATTCCAACTCTTGTCATGATGTAGCTATCTTGTCTGCTGGAGGAACAACTTTTGGAACCAGCTTTGAACTGGATGGTTCATTATTGTGGTCGTGAATTCCAAGTTCTGAACTGTTATGATCAGAAGTCAATTGTTTGTCATCAGTTAGATTCCTGGAAGCCTTGGGTTCTGAGATATTAGTTTTTCATCAACTAAAACTCTGATGTCCTTCTTTTTTAGGATTGAATGACTGTAACTGCCATTATGTTAAGAGTACATGCATCTGACATCAAGAGTTTGTTCGCATAATATTGGTTTAGTGATATCTTTTATTGAACCATTTGTGGGTTCACTGTCCAACGTTGGTTGTGCTAGATGTATAATATTTTCTAGTAGGAAACCCCTCCTAGGACAACTGTCTCGATATTGTACCCGTCGGTTTCCACCTAAGACAAAGCCTCTAGGAGTCATTGCTTTCTTTAGGCATAACGGAAGTCTTTTTGATTGAAAACCTTGTCTTTTGGAGATCTCTTTTCTGGTTCTTGCAAAACTTGTTTTGACTTCTACGGCGTTTGTTTCTGTTTGTTGTCTATTGGAATGGAACATTAGCAAGCGAGTTGACCCTCCATTCAGGAATTTTGTTTACAACAATGATCATGATTTGCATTTATCAGACAACATTTACTGACATTGTTCGAGCATACAAAATGTTTGAGAGTCCAGAAAAATTTCCTGATCTAAAGTGTTTGCTATGGGCACAAATCTTTGTCGTTAGTAACGTAGTCTTAGATGCAGGCCAAATCTATGACTTTTGGTTATTGATCTTTAGGCTTTTGGTTTGCTACCATTAGTTGTCTTTATGATTTAGCCGAAGGCATCACACTAGTTTTAGAATTCTTGCCTATTTCCTGTGTATGTTTCTTAGCTTCCTCTAGGTAGTGATTATGAACCATGTAATTTGAGCTATAACCTAGTGAGCCAGGTGCAAATCATCGTTATGAGGTCTTTTGCACAAGCAGATTCTTTCCCCTTAGGCCAAATAATGCGTAGTGAATGGTTTGCAAATTGTTGTTCACATTCAACTTGGGAGGCAAACCGTTGTATTGAAATTCTAGGTCGCTAGACTTAACGCAGTGGTTTTCTAACAACTTATTTGGTTTTCTATGTTGTTGTAAAATCGGTATTCCCTACGTGATGATTTTGCAAGCTTTAGTATCACACTATTTCCTGTTAAGTTTCTTAACTTATTTTTTAATGCTGCAATTGCAAATCCTCTTTCCTAAAGTTAAGATTTGAACTCAGCATTTTGAGCAATCAAAGAAGTTGTGGGTTCTATAGTCTTAGCTCTCGCTGTCTTGATAGAATCAGACAGTTCTTTGTAATTCCTTTTCAAAGTCTCATTTTCCTTAAGTAATTTAGCCACTTTATGTTCCAATTCGATGTTTATTGTTTCAGTTACATCTATGTCATGTTTAATCTTAGCTTCATTACTTTTTACTTTTGAAAATTGACCATGTTGCCCTTCTTTTAAAGCTTGATTTTGATATTTAAGTTCAAGATTAAGCAAGGCTTTCATTCTTAAAAATCTGTTGAAATTGGACAAACGGTCTTTTTGAGGACAAATTATTTTCAGATTCGAGGATTGATTTGAGAGTTCAAGTTGTCTGGTTACACTGTTAATTTAGCAGGCAAAGGACATGTGTCATGACATTGTTCAACATTCTGGTCAACCTCTCCTTCATTATTGAATTCAGGTTGCTCAGTATGTTGTTGTCCTGTAGCAAATACATTGATTTCAGCAGTCGTTTGTACCTCAGCCATTGGCTCTTCATCATATATGGGTCTGATATCTGCATCATCAGCATGTGCATCATTCCCTGATCTGCTGCTTGTATCCTGCACTTTTGATAATGTCCCACTTCTTTCTGTGTCAGCCAAACTAGCATCCAATGCATTACTCGTATCAATCTTTTCTTCTGTTGTCTGCATATGTCTTTCATTCACCCAGCTGTCATACTCTCGTTTATGCAGTGCTTTTTTATAAATTGACTTCTTAACAGATTCCATGTGTTGGATCAGTGTATCACAGAATTCTAGAATCTCGAGTTGAGTGTATTCTAGAAAGTAATTCCGTGTCATTGTAACATATTCATCATCCAAATAAATTTGTGACTTGATGAACATCTGAAACTGTGTCTCGAGTACTTTAAAAGCAACTATGGATCCAATCTCTTAAAATTCTTCTTTGTTAAGTTGCTTTTCTAGTTGATCCATGTTTAGGAACATTGTGCCTGTGAAAGTCTCTAGATCTTGACCAAAGAGTGTCGCAAATGCGCGTTTGAATCCATACTCGGTGCGAGTTCCTTTTAAGTCGTTGTTTGAAAGAAGCTTGAGGTGTGAATGAAGTAGTCGAAAAGATACCATGCAACGTTCTTGTGCTTTGTCTTCTGAAATAGCATCCGATGCTTTAACTTCTTAAACTGTGCACTCTTGAATCTGCAACTTTTTGTCATCCAACCTTTTCTGAATCGTTTGTGCATGAATGATTGTTTTGAGCATATAATTCTTAATGAGATCAAAGTTTTTGAGTATTGTTTTTTTGAAGAGTTGAGGTTCCATGCCAGTATATGCGTGAAAGTCCTTTCTTGCATACTTACCATCTAAACTTGAAGGCTTTATTAGCACGGAGGTGAAAATTTTCTCAAATTGTGTATTGAGCACTCTAAAGGCATTCTGGCAGTTGGACTCAAGAATAGTTTCTTTGGTAAGTTGTTGTTCCAGTATATCCATGTTCTGAGAGAACGTTCTTGTGAATGTGTCAACATCTTCACCAAAAATATGACTAAATGCACGTTCAAATTCACTTTTAGTGATACCTTGTACATGTTTCCGTGTGAAATTTGATTCAAGTACACTAAGACCGTTTAGGCAACTACCTTTCAAGATCTTTGTTCGTTTTAGCATTTGTTGCATGTCTTGTTCATCTGAATCTAAACACGAAGATAAAGTATCTTTCGGTTCCATTTTTACCGTGATGTGAAGTGAAAATGATTTCTAGGATCTTAAGTAGGTAAAGTGATTTTGTTGTGCTTTGTTGATGAAAAAGATTACTTTATGATCGAGCGGTGATTGAAAGTAATTATGTTGTTATGAGTTGTCTTTTGTGTGTTTTATGTCTTGAAACTACACGGGATTTTACAATTCTTGACAAAACCAGTCAAACAAGTGAATGTTTCACGGGATTTTACAAGTCAAAGAAATAAACCGAATAATTTATGTTAACAAATTTGTGTGTTTTAACTTTAGTCCAAGTAAAGTTTCAAATTCGGTTTTCTAGGAAAACTGCTAATTAGGTTGCCAACGAAAAACTGCTAATTAGGTTGTCACTAAAAAACTGCTAATTAGGTTGACACTGAAAACCGCTAATTAGGTTGACACTAAAAACTGCGAGTTAGGTTAATACTAGAAAACTGCGAGTAAGGTTAACACTGGAAAACTGTGAGTTAGGTTAACACTAGAAAACTGCGAGTTAGGTTAACACTGGAAAACTGCGAGTTAGGTTAACACTAAAAACTGCTAGAAAACTGCTAATTAGGTTGACACTGAAAACTGCGAGTTCGGTGAAGCCTTGAAACTGCGAATCCGATGAAACTTGACACGCTGCTAATCCGGTGAACACTAGGACGAAACACAAATTTTCCAAGACACAAAAGACACATTTTTAAGTGTTTTTTCTCAAATTTTCTTGTACAACTAGTATTACTAAACCTATAGGACCCTTAAAAATTTAAACTTTATGGTTTTTTAAGCCAAAAAATTTAAAATCAAGAAAAGGACTTTATAAGGTTTTTCGAACACTAAATTTGACAAAAATGATGTTTTTCTTTGATCCAAAGCAAATACATATATATATCCAAGGATACTAGATCAAATTTACCTAAGTAAATGATCTTTTAGTGTATGTCTAAACTTTGAAAATAAAAAAAATATGAAGAAAGTTCCGGTTTGAGAAATGACGAGCTAAAACAAACAATAACAAAAATAAATCATGAACTAATCACGAACCTACCCCGTGGCGATTTATACCAATTGTAGGAACCATAATCACTATCACTTCACCATGGATTTGATAAGAAAAATAGATAAGAAGAAAAAATGAAGAAAAATTTAGAGAGATGTAGAGAGAGAAACTAGAGAGAAGAAAATAAGATGGTTAATTTCACATGAAATGTGTGTGTTACAAATGAGACCAAATGAGACCACAATCTCTCCATGCCTTGGAGAGAGCTTTTTTTACTTACACCACATGGGCCGGCCATAAGACGGCTTTGTTGGGTCGGTTTTTTTTTTTTTTTTTTTTTTTTCCTGTGTTTAATGTCACGGGCCAGGAGCGGTATTACAATGGACCTTGTACGGAAACTAGTACAAGATTATATTAAGTTTACGGCGCCGGTTTACCCTTCTAGACTATTAACCAACATACTTGAGATACAAGAACGAGATTAATGAATATAATTTGAGCGCTAACAGTTAGCCGCCATATTAGTTAGAATTATAATTGTTTTAATTAGTTAGATACAACCAAACCTCTCAATGACAATGTTATTTACCTGCCCGTATCAGACAAATCCCTATACGGCGTATCGAGCGTGGGTATAAAAACCCACCTAATACGCCGGATTGTTTCACACACACTTTTTTAAACACAATCAAAAATTTTCACCGCGCACTTTAATCTCAAAAATCAACCTGTGTTTCTATACATCTCTTGCATACTAATCAAACAGTTCAAAATCCCAAAACCATTGCTTGATGAGGAGAGAGGAAAAAGGTCGAACTTAAAGACCAGCTGAAACAAAAGTGCTTCCCGGGAGACAACCCGGTCATTTTAATTGTTTGTCGCATTTTAATTGTTTGTTACACGAGTCTGTCTTCCCAGGTGTCACACCCCGCCAAGGCGGAAACGCGAGGCATAACATGAAAGATATTAACATAGCACATGGTATCTTTATAGAGGAATACTAAATAGTGTAATAAATGCAAAGACACAACGTGTCATGATAACATCCAACAAAAAAAAAATATCCAACGACCAAATATGAATGATAAGGATTACCATCCATACAAGTCTTACAATATCAAAACAAAGTCTAGAAATCAAATCAACATATTGCTCAAATAAAACGGCATAGCAAAATCATAGATCTTCAACTTGCATCTTATGGTCTCACTAGCAACTCTCCTAACATCAATTTCGATCACCTGAGTTACCTGAAAACGATGCTAAAACACGTCAACACTAGGTTGGTGAGATGCCATAGGTTTTAGACACCAACCTCAAAACATTTCAAAACAATTCCAACATTTGTAACACCCCCAAAATCAGGTAGCAGTGGAATGGTAACATTGGGGTGCTACGTCAAAGTACAACAATCAAGATATAGG
>BQNB010077808.1:0-30729 GCA_026074375.1 Tanacetum coccineum | reverse complement strand
AACGAACTTTTGGAAGGCGAACATACTTAAGTAATGATATGGAAAGTCGTTTGGGGAGATGTGTTTTGATAAACGTTGTGAAATATGATTTTTTGGAATTTTGTCAGAAAATGGTGAAATTGGGAAAAAGTGTTTGAAATTGAGGTTTGAAACCTTGGAAAACATTGTATAAACGAGCGGGTCATGTCGAAATTTTATAAAAATTGTATACTTAAATTTTTACTCAAAGCTTATTTTCACGACAAATAATAAAATATTATTATTTTAATAAGTCGACTAAAAGAAGAAAAATATATATTTTATAAAAGTAAAATATGAAACGTTTCTAAGTTGTTTTATGTAAATAAACGTTTAATTTCCTATAAGCTATACAATCAATTAAGGTAACTAAGGTTACCGAATAGATGTACCGAAGTATATTTTTAAGGTCTATTATTTAGTTATCTTATATTACTTAACTATTTTCTTAAATAGTATAAGTATATTATATGAAATATGAATTGGAGTATGTTATCTTGAAGCTAAGTCATCAACCATCACTCCTCTATGCATCAACCTAGAGAACATCTTTTGAAACGTATATCTGAAATGGACATTAATTGGACTAGGTCGTGTTCGGATAATATCTCTTTGGGTAGTATCTCCCAATATCTCTTTGGGTAGTATCTCCCAATATCTCTTTAATATCTCTTTATCTCTTTATGTGATTCATGAGTTTAGGGTGATAATACTGTTCACTATGACAATAATGTTCTTCATAACGATTATTCCTGCAATACCAACATTTCCAATTATGATAACTTGTATTTAACTATTACATTTCAAACCTATGAATTTCACTCAACCTTTGTGTTGACCCTTTTTATGCATGTTTATCTCAGGTAATTGAGCAACTTATGGCATGGAGTGGCATGGACATGAAGATGGCTAAAACTTGTTATCATTCACATTTTATGTTTCTAGATTTTGGGACCTGCCTTTGTAAAACTCTGAATTGAAATGAATGATAACATATCTTTTGAACAAACGTCTCTTTTAGGTCGTTTTCTATGATTATGATTGTTGTATCCATAAAGTAATACCCCAGATTAGCTTCCGCTGCTATATTGTAAAAATGGGGGTGTTACAGATTGGTATCAGCGCCATGGTTATAGAGAACAAGGTCAAAACCTTAACTATAACCACATTTCTTTTTCAGCCATCAAAGTCCTCCGTGCCACTACATTCCGGAACAAGTACGTAAAGATACATATCTATTATACTATTATAAATAACTTATGTTATTTACAAATTAGGTTGTTATTAGAACGATGTCTTCTCCCAATCGCTCTACTTCCGATATTGAGGATGCTTTTTCCTCTATAAATATTCTTAACTATACTTCGGTCTCATCGGATTATTTCCCAGCTTCAGCAGGAAGCAGATCTTTTAACTCTTCGGAAAACTCTAAAGATAATATGATCCCACCAGTATTCTCATCTTTCTACAATAATCCTTGTTTGAAGGACGTACAAGCATTTTATGCTAAGGAATCCCCTATTTCATCACCAGATCCTATTACTCCACCAGCTATTTTGACTCCATCTCCGGTATTACCACCATCACTACTATTTGATCCCCGATATTTCTTTGTTCCTGAAGAACTATTACCACCTAAGAAGCAAATCCGTTCCCCATCCTCTTCCTCAACTACATTATTTAATTCATTTCGGAATCAAACTTGTAATTTGGTATCACCATCTTCCTCAGTTTATACTCCTACCCCACCTCAGATATTTGAAATAGGAAAATGTTCAGATAAGATGTATCTGAAACATCATGAGAAACAAGTCAAAGATATCTTGAATTATTTAGACGAACTCTATCTTCACCGCATTGAGAGAATGGAAGAAGGACGTATAAATGGTAACGAACTAAAGACTGAACTCAAGGAAATCCGTACTCAGATTATCAAACTTCAAAAGAAGCGGTTAGACCCCCCTCCCCCCCCCCAAAAAACGGCAAAAGGATAAGATTGCCTTTGCTCACTATAGAATTTCCAATCTGAACGTATCTTTAAGAAAATTCCATGTTGTCACCAAACAAATCAGGAAGATCTTTAGGATGTCATCTACCAGCTCAAAATCATCAAACTCTTAAACTAGTTATAGCTTTATCCTAAGCCACGGGATGTGTGGTATAAATAAAAACGCTTGTCAAATCTTGACTATGTATAGTAAAAAGGCAAGTTATTTATAAAGGCAATCCCGTTATCTACCTTGTTGTTTCTTAAATACCACTTTATTCATCTCATCAATCATTCATCATCACCATTCATCATTCAACCATCTTTTTTCTTCATTTTCTCCGGTCTTTAAGAATCATACCTTAACCTCTAAGTGCTTAAGTTATAAATAAGCCATTATTCTTTCTTTTTTTTTCAAGCTTTTAGCAATTACATTCTCTTACTTTTAAACTTATGATGTCATTCTTATTACGTGTTATATTAGTTGAATAGGCGCCTCCCAAAAGGACGTCAACATCCGAAACACCAGCCATAACTTTGGATGCCATCCGGCAACTGACTGCTGATTTTACTGCAGCCCTGGAAGCACAGACTGCTGCCATGGCAAGTGCTAGTAATCTTACTGGAACTCCTGCAGTGAAAACGGGAAACTACAAAGAGTTTATCAGCTGTCAACCTTTCTGCTTTAATGGTACGAAAGGAGCAGTAGGCCTTATTCGCTGGTTTGAAAACGAATCAGTATTCTCTCAAAGCAGATGTGCTGAGGAAAATAAAGTAACATTTGCTAATGGTACTTTAAGGACGATGCCTTATCCTCGTGGAATGCATATGGGGTGGAGGGAGGCTATCCTTATTAGATATTTATTTTTTTTCCAACCTATAGGAATAGAGCAAGCTAATCGAACCACCTGGACTGAGTTAAAAAGGCTTCTGACAAACAAGTATTGTCCCCGGACTGAGATCAGAAAAATGGAAGAGGAACTTTACAATCTGAGTGTAAAGGGAAATGATCTTAAACCCTATGTTAGAAGATTCCAAGAATTAACCACCTTGTGTCCAAAACATGAGTGCCAAAACAAATGAGAAACACTTGAATCTTTTATGGAGGTCTGCTCGAAGCATGAAGGAAAAGTTACTGCCTTGAATACTCAAACTTGGAGGAGGCTTCAACATATCCCAGAGGTTAATGGATCAGATAATAAACGATTTCTGTGCAAGAAACCAATGATCATAAACGAAAATTAGAAGATAAGAGAAACACCATCGACAACAACAACAACTTTACCCCACATTCCACAACAAGTATAACACTTCACAAGCGCAAAAAATGACAATACTAAAAAACCACAACAATACAACGTAATGATGATTACCACACCAGCAGATAGAAGACAAGAACCTGTTAAAGACTTATCTCAAAAGATACCATGCCCGAAACCTTCCTTTGTGTACTAAATGCACCCTGCATCACACAGGTGATTGCTTTTTTTTTTAGGGGGTACTGTCAGTGTCGTACTTGCACATAGTGGGTCATCTGACCAGAAACTGCAGAGACAAAAGATCAACGCTGAAAAACAACTCTTGTGATATTCAAGTTCATCAGAATCTTCTTCAATTTGAAAACTCCGATCATCAAGCTACAATATTTGTCATTTGTTATTTTTATCCTACTACAAGATACGTAACATAAGTATCAACTCTTTTTCATATGTAAAGTTCGTATGTAAAATTATCCATGAATTAATAAAGTGATAATTCTGTTACATCTTGTTATCTGGTGGTATCAAAACTCGTCAATTCTATCATGTTCAACTCTGAATACTCTCTTCATACCTTTGAAACATAAATGATCATCCTCGATTATATGGGCGTCAGTACAATCAACATCTCAATATTATTCATGATCATATCATTTTCTACACATTACCATATCGTGTTTTTATGCTTAGGTAAGACGATTTATGATCATCTTATTGAAATGAATTAGGTCACTTCTTCATTTGAATAAGGAAATTATAAATCTCCAAACTATGAATTTATAAATTCTCAGTTACAAGGAGTTGGACGCTTCTTTTTGTAAGTGACTAATTATAAATAAGTAGGCTTAAGTATATAACATATGTACAAACAAGTTTCTTTTAATCCGTTTGTATAAACAATCCCTTAATCATTATCATTATTACCTTCATTTTCATTATTACCTTCATCATCTGTTCATTTCAAAAATCTGTATCTCACATGATTAGAAACACTCTCAAATTCATAATCATTCCTTGACATCACTCATCCGTGTATCTTGTATTCTAAAAAATTTTCTTTATTCTGCAACGTATATACAAGGAAACACACAAGAATCTATGCATTAGCAAAATGATTTCAATACCAAAGGTATGGAAATTTTTGATAAGACTTGTGATAGCATTCATATTTGATGTTTACTTTTAAGGTAATGAATAAAACGTTCCTTTTGATCTGAGTAGTGCAACGTATTCCATCCACCATGATTCTACACTGATCTAGAGAAATTCTATTGAACTTGTCCCAGAGGTATGATCTTGAAAATAAGTATACGTGTGAAAGGTGGTAATTATAATTTTGGATGTACCAACATAATTATCTAAATGCAATCACACTCGTGAAAGGAATCTTGTAACTTGATTAACCTAAATTCATACCAGTACTATTCTATACAATACCACTATATACTTTTAAATTAAATCTCGGGATGAGATTTATTTAAGGGGTGGAGACTATAACAACCTAAGAATTTTCATCAAATGCAAAACCTATTATCACAATTGTACGGGGAAATTTTTTACTTTATTACATTACTTGCATTGTCAATGTCTCAGTATGTCATGTAACTTACATAACTAAAGTAGATGAGCTCACGCAAACATATCTTCTTTCTTTTGTGGCAATCCTATCTTCATATATGTCAAGAAAATATCATAACATGTCAACTCAATATCATCATAATCTTTTTACAAGGTACATTATTCCTATAATGTACTATTCGCAACGTTATATCAAAACGGGCTTTAAACCGTTATCGTATACCTCTAAACCTTAATTCCATGAAGGTTTTTGTATCATAAGTGATTATACAAGATACTAAAAGCTTTGTACAAGTAGATAACATCTCATTGAAATATAAAAGCTCTTTAAATCAAGTACAAGTCTTAAAGCTCATTATACAAGTCATTAAACATGATTTTAAAATAGCCGTTTTAACCTCCAATTTTCATTCCAATTTCTTCACCCACCTTATTGTACAAGCTTTACTCTTCAATATACAATGTGATAACCCTAATTATTCTATTCATAATCTTTCATACACATTTTTACTCTTAATAACCCTAATTTCAATAACTCACTAATAAACCCTAAAACCGAGCTAAATAATACTCTATGACTCGTGGCTTTTCGTTTTTATCCATTGTAAACCTAAAACAATACTCAAATAAGTTGTAATAACATTAATTACAACATTTTCAACCATATTACATCATCATTTCACCATATTAACAACAGTGTACAGGAAATAAATCTATAAAACCCTAATTGTGCCCTAATTGGAACTTTGGACCTGTTTACTCGTTTTTGCCCATTTTAAACCCAAACCACCTATCAATTCTTGTTATTAATCCTTAATACAAACCTTACAAACATTAATCCATCATTATATCACAAATGTACATGAATTATAAACAAGAAAACTCAATCCGAGCCCTAATGGAACCCGCGACCTCTTTTCTTGTAAAAGACCCATTTTAAGCTTTCCTTTGCCAACAAGCACCTCTATGACCTCACCCTTACACCCCTAGTTGTGCCTTGAATAGGTTCTCATCCAGATGCCATTTCTTAAGGATAATCGGATTATTCTGGATAAACCATGGACCATTCTCAAGCATAGCATCTAATCCGTCCATGGAGCTAAATTGAATGGAGAATAATTAGGTAGATGAGCTGAACATTGATCGAATAAGCCCATATTTACCCCAAGTGTTCCTACCATAGTTAGCAACAACAAGGTATGCCACCTTCTTTCCCAAGAAAAAACCATAAGCTGTTTTAGCAAATTGTTCATTTATAGCACGAATAGAGTCCACCAAAACAACCACATCAATCCCATTACCCCCGGGTGTAAACAAAGTATGAACATTCACTTTCTTCCTACTTGGTTTACCAGTTATATTAGCATAAAAAGTGACTTTACCAGGGCATTGCCATTCTAAAAGTAGTTTCCTGCGTAGGTAATGGTGGAAAAGATCCCTTAACATTTAGTATCCTCCAAAGAAAATACTTTTCTCTTTTCTACAGTAGTATCTTCTAAAGTGTTGCACTTTTCCCTTCTCCAAGTCTATTATCCACCTCAGGTTTTGTTGCAGTCACAGTAGCAGAGTGCAACACAACAGATAGTATCTTCATTCATAGTGTCGCCAATTTACGTGCTAAACTATTTACCTGAAGTAGTATTCATCTTATTCTATTTAGAGCCTTTTCCTTCACACCCTCCAAAACCCTACTTCTCTTTTGGCCAAAAAAATCCATCCATGCCTAATAGTTATTCACACCACGCAACTAGGATTGCATTAAACTAGAAGAGCATACTCCTAAATCTTCAATAACGAAAACCCTAGGGTTAGGGTTGGAATTGAATGCACAAACCACAATCAGCCGAATGACCAACAAGAACCCAAGAAAATCGAAACCCTAAATAGATTAGGAGGACTGAACAAGAATACAAAGGTTAAGGGTTAATTCGAATGCAATTAGAAAAACCTAACAAAAATCAAATCACATCCAAAAATTGAAACCCTAAACAGGATAATACATATGTTATTACAATCAAACCAAGGAGATTGACGTATAGACAATGATATTATGATGATTAGAGCATAAACCTGTGGATTTGATTGAGTTTTTTGAGTTAGGGATGTTAGGGTTTATTTGTCGCTAGAAAGAAGTCTACAAGGGATTTCTCCACACTTGGCCTTTGTATTCCTCATCTCTTGTAAAAATTCTTTTCACTTTTTTCTCTTCTTCTATCCTCTAAGTCTAACATCAAAGTGTTCTATTCTTCTCATCTTATCATTCTATTAAAGAGAACACATCTCCGTAAGAGAGCCACAAAAGTACCTAATCTATACTTGTGTGTTTACTCAAGGGTCTTTTTTCTCATACCCTTTACATTAGAATCGAGTCTCTAGGCTAGGTTAGTGATTGATTCTTAAATCAAGTTTTATATTAAATGTTAATCCCTTCTGAACATATCTTATTTAGCTTGTTAAAGCTTAGTTGTGTTGGATAGATCCAAGACAACTATAGTAGAACTATATTGAGATTATCACAAACTATGCGGAAATCTAGTTTGCATTTACTAAGAAGAACTATAGAATCTATAAACAAGATTTTACAAACTTTAGCTCTTAAATAATAACGATTCACTCTGTAAAGTGTTAGGGTTACAAGATAACCTTGAATCTATAAAATAGCTAACTATGAAATATGAATTCTATGTTTTAACTATGTCGTAGGGTTTCTTGTATACACCAAGAAACCCTAATGGGCTTACAAAACGCGTCTACTAATCAATGCATATCTATTCCTAATATATACTAACAGTACTAACTACATAACTAACAGTACTAATAAACTAACAGTACTAACACTTTGTACTGGATACATAACATCTATACTAATAGTACTAATGACTTAGATTGTTTTCTCTAATCTTCAGCAGCAACACAAACCTGAACCAGCAGCATTAAGTTCTAAAAGCCTCTAATTCCCAACAATCCTCCCCTAAACTTGATATTCATCTTGTTAATCATCAAGTTTCTTCATTACCTGTATCTTGATCATGAGGAGGATGTATCCAAACACTTCTTCACTCTCTAGTTGTGCCTTGATGAATCTGATAAGCTCAAATGCCATAGTACTTTCATGATCAACTTTTAGTCTTCTATTTAACATCCTTAAAAGCATTTCTTGTGTAAGAGTATATTTCTTTTCTACCATCATGTGAATTGCAACTCCAGTATTCATAAAAAATACATGAACTCCACATGAATCAAATAACCTCTAGCTTATCAATTTGTAGTCCTGTTGACCCTTCCATATTTCATCTTCCTTACTTGATTCAAACAAAGTAATGAGATCTCCCCAAAGTAATTTGTCATAACCTTGGGGGCCTTATTATCTCATTCTTGTCTTCTTCCAAACTGTCATAGATCTACCATATATTGTCTTGTGTAAATATCTCAAAGCATTTCACTGAATATTCTTGTTATTCTTCGAACTTCCATCAGCTCTACTGATTTGATCTCAATTCATGCATGTTTTCTGTCAGATTTGAGTGTCTTCATGTAACTAATTGGATATGTAGTACGCCATAAGATTCAAACATTAATAGCAATATCTTCCTAGAAAAACTATATCCAAACAAGCTCTAAGCTCCTTTTCTCAGCATCATCTTCTAGTTTTTGTTTCTTAACACTCTCTTCATCATGTTCTGCTCTTGGTCTCTTCTTACTACTTTCTGTTTGCTTTTTACTGTAATCATCCTTCTTTTCATTATCTTTAACCATCTCAGAATCCATAGGAACAAAGTCATTAATCCACTTCTGCTCCCTTTCATACAGCTTCTAAACTACTTCTAAACTCTTATTCTTCAGTTGACTGTAAGTGAACCTACCCATGTTTTTTAAGAAGGTAATCATATTGTTTCTTAATTGAGTTTTGGTAGGTGGTTTGTTTCTGATTTGTTCAGCCCTTTGTGCAGCAAAGAACCTCTTCCTTTCTGCAATTATCTCCACTAAAAATCTAGCTTGCACATTAATAGAAAACTGCTCTCTTTCTTCTTCTTGAAGTCTTGCAGCTAATAGAGCATTTGCATCCATTCTTACTTGAACATCATCAAATTCTGCAATCAAAGCAGCATTAGATGCTTCTTCTTGTGCAGCTCTTTCTTGTTGGGAAGTAGATTGTAAAAGACTTAATTCTGGTAGTATAACAGTTAAGTCTGGTAGTATTAGTTAGTTCTGGCAGTACTAAGTTAATACTGACAGTACTAAGTTAAGTCTGGCAGTACTAAAGTTAGTACTGGTAGAGTAGCAGTACTATAGTTTGTACTGGTCGTTCTTTAGTTAATTCTGTTTTAGTTAAGTCTGTTTATATAACATAATAGTAATAGTTATCTTAGAGATATCTTAGGAGATATCTTAGGAAAAGATATGCATTATCCTTTCACACGTTTGTAAAGCCTATTAGGGTTTCCTTGGTGTATAAAAGGAACCCTATGGCACAATGTTTAGTACGAGATTGAAATAGCATTCTAATAGAAATCAATAGCAATATACGAAGTTAGTTTACAATTGTTCTTCTTAGTACTTGTGTTAAGATTCCGCATTAACACATAGTATTCATAGTCATTGTCTCTTACATAGTTGATTTGGATTTATTCAAGTTAGCTATTGTCTTATAAAGGTATAACGTGGTATACAAATGAACTTAGAATAGACTGATAACCAAGACCCACTCCTACAGCGTAGATATCTTCGCCGCCCCGCGTATCACGCTACGAGCCCACATATAATATAAAGTAGATCGCAGGAGAACCATCCCCCTGAGTACCTCGACTTCTTTATGCGAACAGACGCCCTCCACCCCCCACACCCAACCCGCATCCCTCCCTCCAGGCTAAGAAGCTCCAGCCCGAAGAATTTACACCTATAAACCCACCTAGAACAAACACCCTTTTTTAGATCTTTACAAAATGTCTCAACATGCTTAATGATTGAGTTTTTATCACACCTCAGTGTGATGATGAGGCATCATAACCTCATGATAGATGCATAGAAACATGGTGCTGCACTAAATACCAACAACAAGCGATTCCTCATACAAATGCTATCTTCAAATATCAAACTTCCAATTTTGAAGAAGGGAGGAGTATGTTATATGGGCTATGGAAATGGTAGGCCAGCGATTACCTTGAGTACATTGACAATGAGGTTTGGAAGGTAATTCAAAATGGAAACTCCAAGAAAGAATTTCAACTGGAAAGGATGGTGTAATTCAAATACTTCCACCAGTTACTGCTGCAGAAATTCAAGCTGTTGAGAAAGAAAGGAAGGCTAATAATATCTTGCTTATGGCCATTCCCAAGGAACATATGAGAAGATTTCATGGAATGGATGGATTGCAAAATAATCTGGGAAAGCCATCAGAAATAGGTTGGTGGTAATGCAATTCAAAGAAAATGGCTGAAGGCTGTTTTTCAAACTACAAGTTTGAAGCATATTTACACTATCCAGTTCGGAGGGTTAGAAAAAGGGATTTGACATATTTCACCAGTTACTCTCTTCAGTTGAAAGCTTGTGGTGTGGAAGTATCAACTGAGAATGCAAATCATAAGTTTATCAGGTCTTTGCCCCCAGCATGGACCAATTTGGCAATGACTATGAGAAGTAAACCAGATGTTGACACCTTATCTATTGATAATTTGTACAATAACCTTAGGGTTTTTGAGTAAGAGATCCAAGGTGCCTCAAAAACATCTTCAAGTGCTCAAAATGTTGCTTTTGTTTCACAAAGCAAAAGCAGATAGTAATAATAAGGTTTTGTCTCGTTTTACTGTTCTTGCTACAGTACTTGCAACTCCTTCTATTCTTCAACCAATATTCCTAAAAAGAAGCTCTAGTGCGCGTTTTTCTGATGAAGTTAATTATTCTCTCTTTACCTACAACATCAGGGCTGGGGACTTACTTCATGAAGACTTGAACAAATTGATGACTTGGACATTGAAGAAATGGACATAAACTGGCAGATAGCAATGATTGCTATCGAATGAAGAAGTTCTATAAGATAAAGGAAGGAGAGTTCGTTAGTGATGGAAAAAAACACCTGTTTGGTTTTTGACAAAAAGAAGCTTGAATGCTTTATTTGTCACAACATTGGTCCTGTGCTAGGACATGTACAACAAAGGGGACACATGATGAAAAGAAAAAGAGAGACTCATTTTATAACACCAAGAAGCAGGAAAGCAATGAGTGAAGAATCAGAGGGCTTGCTGACCAAGGGGATGATGGTATTGTCAATTGGGGAGAACATACTGAAGATGAAGAGACAAATCATGCACTCATGGCTATCAGCTCTAGTAGTGAGGTATCTTTGTGTTCTAAAACTTGCATTGATTCATATAATACTTCTTTAAAAATCTATGAGTTGAAAAATGCTCAGTTAGGTGATCAAGATGCACAAATACTTGCCTTAGTCAAGCTGTTAAGAAACTAGTGAAGGCTAAACTTGTTATTTTCAAAACAGCAACATTCTCTAAATAAAAAGCTTAATTTAAGGCAAATAAAATATATGAAAAAGATTCGAAAAGCTAAAAATAATTATTAGGAGTATTGGAATGAAATAAGTTGTAAATGAAAAGGAAATTGCAGAAAACTTGATTATAGAATGATTCTTCCAAGAATTCTTTGGGAGATTAATTAATTAGTCTTGAGTTCAAATGTTAAAATTGGCTTAGGGTATGAAATAAAATCGAACAATGAGGTTTTAAGTTATGAGGAAGAAATGAATTTTTCTGTTTTTAAGGGTACAGAAGAGGACTCAGTTGGGAAACCTTTGTACAGTAGATTCATAAAAGCTAATGATTTTAAGGGTGTTCCACATCCCTTAAGTGGAGATTATACTCCTAAACCACAAGAAGAAATTGATGAGTCTTTGTATGTTTATGGTAAAAAGGGACCCCAAGAGCCTGAACCCAATGTATCAGATGATAGATCCAGTGAATATTCTACCTGTCAATCTAATGACAGTGCAGGATCTATTGGAACTTCCTCTGAACATACTGTTGATCTTGAATCTGAGATTTCAAGAGTACCTTCAGAAGTGTATGTGTCTACACCTATGAAAACAACTGAAAAAGGTGTGTCTGCTCCAAAATCAAAAGAAGTTGAACCTAGTTGTGTCTCACACATAAAAACTCCTAGGCAACCAATCAAAGATCAAGCAACACCTAAAGTTAACAGGAAGAATTGGAATGCTATGATGGAAAGAGAACTAGGGGAAGGTTACTCTTTCACAAAGAAGAAATGTTTTGTTTGTGGTAGTCTAAGTCATTTGATTAAAGATTGTGACTATTATGAAAAGAAAATGGCAAAAGAGGCTGAGGTTAAGAAACAAAGGGTTTGTAATACTGGTAACATGATGGCAAAACCAGTATGGACTAATACCAACAGGATTAATCATGCTAATCAATTTGTTCCTAGACCAGTACAACTTAATACTGGTAGGCCAAACATTAATTCTGTTAGGACTAATATTAATACTGGTAGGACAAATATTAATTCTGTTAGGCCTAGAGTTAATACTGTTGATACAATGTTAATAATGTTAGATTTAAGACAGCCAGTAGTTACTAGTACCTACCAGGACATCAAATAGTTTTAGTCCTAAAAGACCACAGGTGAATCAATTTAATCAAAGAAGGCATTTTTTTAAATCACATTCATTTGTAAGAAGACCCTTTGAAAAAATTACAGCACAAATGTCTCATCCTAATGCTGTAAAGGGAAAGTGGGGATCTGTTGTTAAGACCTCAGCAGGTTATAATTGGAGGAACACTAAACCAAACTCCAATTGTGACAGTGGACCAACTTTTATTAAAACTGTGAATGCTAAAGGTCCACAAGGCAGACCCAAGCCTGTAAAGGCCTGGGTCCCTAAGAGAAACTAATTTCTCTTTTTCATGTGCAGGATCATCCACTGAAGAAAATGGTAGATAGAGGTATATTTGATAGTGGATGCTCAGGGCACATGACAGGTAACAAGGATTAGCTGGAGGATTTTAAAGAATTTAATAGGGGATCTGTTACCTTTGGAGGTAGCAAAGGCTAAATATCTGGTAAAGGAAAAATTAGAGTTGGTAATTTAGATTTTGAAAGTGTATCTTTTGTAAAAGAATTAGGGCATTTTAACCTTTTCTCAATATCACAAATATGTGATAAAAGGCACAAGGTTCTTTTTTACTGATACCGAAGTCTGGTTGTGTCTTCCTGACTTTAAGATGCTGATGAAATCAGATACTATAAGGTCCCTAGACATCACAATATGTACAGCTCCTGCAAAAGGTTTTGCCTGTTTGATTGCTAAAGCCA
This sequence comes from Tanacetum coccineum, assembly GCA_026074375.1. Classification (NCBI taxonomy): domain Eukaryota; kingdom Viridiplantae; phylum Streptophyta; class Magnoliopsida; order Asterales; family Asteraceae; genus Tanacetum; species Tanacetum coccineum. The sequence continues at coordinate 17,550 of BQNB010077808.1, read as the reverse complement.
CATTGTTGAATTATAATGTGGCTCAGAAGGTGTACCTCTGGGTCATATCAATTTTAAAAACTAAACAGAACTTGTGAAGGGAAACCTTGTAAGAGGTCTACCTTCCAAGGTTTTCAAAAAAGACCCACCCAACATGGATGCTTTAATGCTAAAGTGTAAACAACATTGGGCCTCCTGCAAAGCCAAAATAGAAGATTAATCACTGAGCCATACACACCTTGCATTCTGGATCTTTTTGGTCTACTTCTGTAAGAAGATTAATCATTGCAAGTTTTTGCTTGTAATTTACTGTGATTGTACCTGATTTAGTTGGGTATTCTTTTGGCCTCTAGGGTGCAAAATAGTGGCATTCTTCAGAACTTCATTAGGCAGATTGAAAACCAGCTTAGTCATAGGGTTAAAATCATTAGATCAGATAATGGCACTGAATTTAAGAATAGAGATATGCTTGAATTTTGTGGAAACAAGGGAATAAAACAAGAGTATAGCACTGCCAGAACTCCACAACAGAATGGAGTTATTGAATGAATGAACAGGACCCTAATTAAGGCTGCTAGAACTATGCTAGCAGACTCACTCTTACCAACCACTTTTTGGGCAGAAGCAGTTATTACTGCTTGCTATATTTTTAATAGGGTAAGAGTGACTAAACCTCAAAATAAAACTCCTTATGAGCTTTTGTTTAGCCACAAACAAATTATTAGCTACATAAGACCTTTTGGGTGTCATGTTACCATTTTAGATACTCTTAGTGTGCTTGGCAAGTTTGATGGAAAATCTGATGAGGGATTCTTAGTTGGTTACTCACTGAATAGTAAAGCCTATAGGGTTTATAATTTAGTAACCAAAAGAGTAGAAGTAAATCTGCATGTCAATTTTCTTGAAGATAAACCTAATGTCAAAGGAGTAGGGTATAGATGGATGTTTGATATTGACTATCTTACTGATTCTATGAACTATATTCATGTATCTTTGGAAAATCAAGCTAACCCACATGCAAGTACTTCAAAAGTAACTAACAATGCAGGTACTTTACAAACATCAAACTCAAATGCTTCTGAGGAAAAAGATGAGGATGTAGAGCTTATTGTTGTGCCTTCAGTTGTAAAGATTACTGAAGAAAAAGTTGAATCAAGGATATCTTCCAAAAATTCATAGAAAGAGGAGATCTTAACAGAACCTTAACAAGAGAAGAAGGCTTCCTCTACTGACACTTCAGAAGATAATCCTAAGATTCTAGCTTTTAGAAGAGAGTTGGAAGAAATTGCCCTAAAGCATTTAGGGACAGTATCTGAAAACAACTCTACCAGTACTCCTTCAGTTAATACTGGTAGTCAGACAGTTAATACTGGTAGGCTTGATCCTGATGATTCACCTATGCCAGAGCTCGAAATCTTTCACAAGTCTGAGACAGGAATTTTTGATGAGGCATCTTATGATGAGGAGGGTGTGATAACTGACTTCAACAGTTTACCAACAGAAATTGAAGTCAGTCCTACTCCTACTCTTAGGATTCATAATATTCACCCAAAAAGTCAAATACTTGGTGATCCTAAGTCAGCTGTGCAAACTAGAAGCAGAGTGCAGCAAAAATCAGGAGCTCATGCTCTTTTTAGTTATATTCAAAAGCAGCAAAGAAACAATCACAAAGATCAACAACATTGTTTGTTTGCCTGTTTTCTATCTCAGGAGGAACCTAAAAAGATTGTTGAAGCTCTACAAGATGACAGTTGGGTTCAAGCCATGCAAGAAGAGTTGTTACAGTTCAAGCTGCAACAAGTATGGGTTCTTGTAGATCTACCTCACAGAATGAAGGTAATTGGTACAAAATGGGTCTACAGAAATAAAAGAGATGAAAGAGGAGTGGTTGTCAGAAATAAGGCAAGATTGGTGGCCCAAGGGTACACGCAGGAAGAAGGTATTGACTATGATGAGGTTTTTGCTCCTGTGGCAAGAATAGAAGCTATCAGGTTATTTTTAGCCTTTGCCTCATTTATGGGGTTCATAGTATACCAAATGGATATAAAAAGTGCCTTTCTATATGGCACTATAGATGAAGAGGTTTATGTCTCACAACCTCCTGGCTTTGTTGATCCTGATCACCCTAAGAAGGTTTATAAGGTGGTCAAAGCTTTGTATGGACTGCATCAAGCTCCTAGAGCTTGGTATGCTACTCTATCAACATTCCTAGAGAAGCATGGATACAAGAGGGGTACGATTGACAAGACTTTATTTATTAAAAGGGACAAGAAGGATATCATGCTGGTTCAAGTGTATGTTGATGATATCATTTTTGGATCTACCAAAAAGTCTTGGTGTGATGAGTTTGAAGCCTTGATGAAAAGCATATTTCAGAAGAGTTCTATGGGAGAACTCACATTTTTCTTAGGATTACAAGTCAAACAGAAAAAGGCAGGAATCTTTATATCTCAGGACAAGTATGTAGCTGAGATACTCAAGAAATTTGATCTTGTAAATGTGAAAACTGCAATAACCCCCATGGAGACCAAAGTGGCATTGACAAAAGATGAGGAAGTTGTTGCTGTGGATGTGCACTTATACGAATCCATGATAGGTTCTCTCATGTATTTAACTGCCTCTAGGCCTGATATAATGTATGCAGTATGTGTTTGTTCTCATTTTCAGGTCACTCCCAAGACTTCACATCTCAATGTTGTGAAGAGAATCTTTAAGTACCTTAAGGGCAAACCACATTTGGGCTTATGGTATCCTAGAGAATCACCTTTTAACTTGGAAGCATTCTCTTACAGTGATTATGGTGGGTCCAACCTTGACAGGAAATCCACAACAGGTGGTTGTCAATTTCTTAGACAAAGACTTATCGCATGGCAATGCAAGAAATAGACCATAGTGGCTACTTCTACAACTGAAGCTGAATATGTAGCTGCTGCAAATTATTGTGGACAAGTATTATGGGTTCAAAATTAACTACTGGACAATGGTTTCAATTTCATGAATACCAAAATCTACATTGATAATGAAAGCACAATCTGCATTGCGAAGAAAGTGTATCATTCCAAGACAAAGCACATTGAGATATGCCACCATTTTATAAGAGATTGTTATGAGAAGAAGCTCATTAGTGTGGAGAAAATTCATACACACTTAAATGTACCTGACCTATTGACTAAACCTTTTGATGGACCACGGTTTAATTACTTAGTGGTTAGTATTGGGATGGTAAACTCATATCTACATTAAGGGGAGGCTAAATTATATAGTGTGTATACCTTTGGTAATTAGTTTAACTAAAATCTGGCTTAAGTAATATTAATACTGGTAGTTAATAGTATTAATTCTGGTAGTTAGTAGTATTAATTCTAGTAGTTAGTAATATTAATTCGGGTAGTTAGTTTAAGTTAATTTTGTCTATACAAAATCTTGCAGCATGTTTTTCTTTGTTTTAGACTAATTCTTGCAGGAATAGCATGGATTTGCAGATGTAAGGCAGGTGTGATAAGGTCTTTGTTTTTGTAAATACTCAGTAAATACTTAATTCTGGTTGAAAAAGAGTTAATTCGGGTTGTATCATAATTAATTCTGGTTGACCAAAGTTAAGTCTGGTAGTGTAAATTTTAATACTGGTAGGTTATTATTAGTGCTAGTTGCGGGAAAATTAACTTTCTTTGCTTAAACACTGTTTAAATGTTACCGTTATAGATTTTTATGGCGCTATTGTTGTTAACAAAGAAGCTATATATAGATAATGTTTGATTTCTCTTTCACACTTATCTGTTTATTGCTATCTTCTTTTCGCAAAGTAAAAATCTTCTTTATTTTTATAACGAACATAGTCAATTGTCCTGCTACCAGCATCTACAATCTCACTCGTACCTAAAACCAGTAAATTTTCAGTTCAAGTCACTACCTTTTATTACTACTTTCGATTCATGGCTTAATTAAAAAACTACAACAAGCACAATCAAGTGGGGTTTTTGCGCAAGCCTGACGAAAGTGCAGGGTTTGCAAAGATAGTGTATTTTCTACGAGGTTCCAACCTCAGGTATGCTTTATCTACTAATCCAACTATCTATGATTCCCTAGTCAAATAGTTTTGGCAGACTGCTACTGCCAACACAATTGCTGATGGGACTCTAGAGTTACATGTAACTATTGATACCACTGAGTATACAATCACTGAGGCATTTATTAGAGATAAGCTTCACTTAGCAGATGCTTCAGGGATTACAATGTTGCCAAATAATGAGATTTTTTAGGGGATGGGGCAAATGGGGTATCCTACTGACGGATCTTTCACCTTTTGGAAAAGCTTTTTCACACCCCAATGGAGATTTTTAGTCCACCATCTTTTGCATTGTATAAGCTCTAAAAGTGGTGGATGGGATCAATTTGGTAGCAATATTGCTATAGCTTTAATTTGTCTTTCCACTGGCAGAGTTTATAATTTTTCAAAACTAATTTTTGATGGCATGGTGGCAAACTTAAAAAGCAAAACAAAGTTTTTGATGTATCCTCATTTTCTACTGATTTTGGATATTCAAACGGAAAACAAAAACCCTTATCTAGTTGTGACCCTGACCAAAAAGATCTTTGGGAATATGAAAAAGGGTTTTAGAGGGGAACCAAGACCTTTATTGCTTGTTATGCTACTTGTTGCTACTACTAATCCAAATGCAGGTAAAGAACATCCTGAAGTGGCTCAAACTCAACCATCATCATCCACAATTCCTGTCCCATCTACATCTTTACCACCAGAACAATCTCCACCACCTATAACTACATCTATCCCTGTATCTACACCTACACCTATCCCTGAAACTGACCCTAAACCTATGGAGCACACTTTTGAGGAACCATATCCTGCACACCAACATTTCTCACCCCCACAAGAGCATGCCCAAGGACAGATGACTTTAGATGATTTGCTTCAAGTAGTTCCTCAATTACTGACAAGAGTTGATAGTTTGGAAAAGGATCTCAAGCAAACTAAGCTGACAATGGGGAGTGCTATTGTGAAGTTAGTCAAGAAGGTGAAGAAGCTGGAAGGTATTTTAAAAAGGAGAAATGTGGTCTTCTCAGACTCTGAAGAGGAAGAACCTGAGGATCAGGGGACGAAAAGTCAAGATGATCCTCTAGTTTCTTTGGTACAAGGGATGGTTACTCCTTCTTAGACTACTGTCAATGCTTCAGGGGAGGAACAAGTTAAAGACATAAGCCCTAATACATTAGAAGCAGCTAAAACTCTCTCTAGGGTTGCCTCTTAAAAGCCAAAGTCCATAGATAAAGGAAGGAGGTATAAAAGAAGGAAATAGACTAAGGGAAAGAAGGTTGTTACTAGCTTGGATTTTCAAGAAGAAGTTAGTACTGGTGTTGAAGGAGTTAATACTGGCAGTATTAAAGTTAGTACTGTTAGTGGGCAAGTTAGTACTGACAGTATTAACAAGTCCATTCCTTCCCCTGATAAAGGCCAAAGAGAAGGAAAAGCTCCTATGATCATTGAAGAAGCTCCTAAGAAGACTAATGAACAAATTCTTTAGGAAGAAGCTAGCCTAGCTGAAGCTATCAGATTGGATACTTTGGAGAAAGAAGAAGAGGCTAAATAAGTACACTTGGATTCTCTCTTGGCACAAAGAATTGTAGAAGAGGAAGAATTAAATGAGCAACAAAAGCAAAGAAAAGCTCAAATTCAATTTAAAGCTCAGCATTATACAAATGAAGATTGGGATCTAATTAGAGCAAAAATTAAAGCTAATACAGAGTTGTCAAAGAGTGTGCTAAGAAGTGACTTACAAGGAGAAGACTTTGCAAAGAAGATGGTTGAACTAGTAAATCAAAAGAAGAAACATTTTGCAGAAGAAAGAGCAAGAGCTAAAAGACATAAGCCCATGACCCAATCATAGCTGAGAACTTATATGATGAATTACTTGAAGAATCAGGGGACATGGAAGCTATCTCAGCTGAAGAATTTAAGTTTTGAAGAAGTAAAAGAAGAATTTGACAAGCTGGTGAAGCAGGTTGAATCTTTTGCACCTATAAACTTTGAAGCTACTAAAGATAGTCTAAAAAGATTTGGTGAAGAACTCCAAACAAAGACTTTAAAAAGACTAAAGAGTGATGAATCAAAAGATAATAAGTCTACCAAGAAGACTGGAAAAAGGAGGAAACAGATAGCTAGGAAAGGATTACATTCTGAAAAGACTAATGAGGATGAATCTGAAGATAGTAAAGATGTTGATCCTATGTCAGGTACTAATATTCCTATTAATCCTGTTCCTGTGGCTATAAAACCCCCAAGTATAGTTACTTATAAGATCATCAAGCAAGGAGAGAGAGGTGTGTACCAAATTGTTAGGGAAGATGGAACTGATATAGTGTACTTAAATTTTGGAGCTATGTTGAAGGATATAACTAGGGATGATCTTACTGAATTATATAGGATTGTTATGAATAGATATGGTATGAATGGACCAGAGGATGAGCTTGAGTAGGTGCTTTGGGAATATTTAAAGAATATGTTTGCGGAACCCCTTAGTATAGATCCTATTTAGAGTTTATTAGGTCAACAAAGGATCATAAGTTGGAGATATTATGATACTTACAGAGTACACTGTTTGAACTTAGAGTCAATGGATATAATATATGCTAATTGAAAGACAATATCCTTTATCTGCTGAGATATGCAAAGCTATGCTAGATAAGAAACTTCAAGGAGGAAAACCAGATAAGAATTGCTACAAAATGTTGAAAATAATGGAAAAGCAAGCTGGAATTAGGAAGTAGTATAGGTTGATGAGTTAGAAATCTTGGATGGAAATGAGAAGAATAACACTTGGTGGAGGTGTTATGCATTAACACAACAAATGGTTATCAGTCCACCATGTCTAACAAACATAAGGACTGGCTAGTCCAGGAGCAAACGGCTCTTGGTAAAGACTTCTTAAATCCGTTAATGGCTGACAATTTGCCAAAAATTGTATGGTTATCAACTCACCATATCTGGTTAGTAAAGAGTTGGCTAGCCCACAAGTTTATGGATTGTGGTAAAGGTTGTGGAAAAACCATAACTAGTCCATAAGATTATGGCTTATGGTAAAGACAAATTGCAAATCCATATTAGATGGTTGACACTTTACCAAAAAGTGGATGGTACATCAACTCACCAAGTTTCATGTACAAAGAGTTGATATGGTAATCAATCCACCATGGAATTTACCTTTTCTAGGTGCCAAAGGATTGACTAGCCCTGAGCAAACAGCTACAGGTAAATGCATATCAAATCCTTTTATGGCTATAATGGTTTGCCAAAAAACCATATGGTACTCAAATCACCAATGTTTCATGTACTGAGAGTTGAAATGGTTTTTAGTCGACCATGGACATGCACCTTTCTGGTGGCCAAAGGACTGACTACTCCAGAGTAAATGGCTAACTGGTAAAGAGACATCAAATCCATTTAAAGTTTCCATGATTCACCTCTCACAGGAGTTAACACACCTGGAAGTGATGAGAATAGTCTAAAATCATATGATTTGATGTACATATAGTCAATGTTGCTGATATGAAGGGATGCTGAAAAGCTTTGAAGAATAGTTGCTACAAAGATCAAAAAGAGATGATTTAAAGAATTGCAGATCAAGAATAATTCAAAGAGTTTTATTTACAGCATCCTCATGAAGCTCAAATTGAAGACATTTGAAGAAACTTGAAGTTCACAAGTGAAGATCAAGTTAGGGGAGGATTGTTGGGAAATAGGTTGTAAAAGACTTAATACTGGTAGTATAACAGTTAAGTCTGGTAGTATTAGTTAGTTCTGGCAGTACTAAGTTAATACTGGCAGTACTAAGTTAAGTCTGGCAGTACTAAAGTTAGTACTGGTAGAATAGCAGTACTATAGTTAGTACTGGTCGTATTTAGTTAAGTCTGTTTATATAACAGAATAGTAATAGTTATCTTAGAGATATCTTAGGAGATATCTTAGGAAAGGATATGCATTATCCTTTCACACATTTGTAAAGCCCATTAGGGTTTCCTTGGTGTATAAAAGGAACCATACGGCATAGAGTTTTAGATATCGAATAGAAGCATTAAAACTTAATAGAAATCAATAGTAAAATTAGTATTATTGTTCTTAATTCTTGTGTTAAGATTCCGCATTAACACTTGATATTCATAGTCAGTGTCTCTCACATTGTTGATTTAGATTTATTCAAGTTGGCTATTGTCTTACAAAGGCTATATAAATCCAAGACCAAGGACCTATAGCCCCATAAATAGGGTAGATCCCTGATTTAATCAGGCTACCCCCATATATTTATGGGACCGCCAGCAGAACGACCCTTAAAGTCTGACTATATTTTTAAAACATAAAAAAACAACCCCTTCTTCCTCCTATCTATGACAGACGAAGAACAAAACCACCAAACCTTAAAATCCACCATTAAAACTCAAATTGAAGAAGAAATTAACATCAAATTTCATCCACAACATCATAACCATCACAAATTGTAAGTGATGTCGTCATCTTTTTCTCTAATCCGAGTCTAGGGTTATATTAAGCACAAAATCAAAAATTGGGGGTTTTCAATTTTTTTAATCTTGTTGTGTAACTAAGACTAGAATAACACAATGTATAACGATTATGCTTCTCGTAGATTTAGGATTTGAGTGTGTTTGAATTTTTTTTCTTCATGAACAAAACCCCAATTTATTTTCAAAAATTTCTCACGTTAGGAACATCATAAAAATATTTTAATGCATTGTTAATACCATCGATCAAGATATATAGTCAATATATATTTTCAACATGTTTGAATGAGCAAAATTGAATTAAGGAGCGTTTGGGTTAACTCATAGGTTTTTGTTTAGAGTCGAGTTAACTACCACTTCATATTTGTTGCATATAGACACACACTAGGCAATAACAATTAATACCTTAATGCTTACATTAAAATCTTCTTTGTCTTGTCAATAGGAAAAATCATGTCTCAAGAGGAACTTGATTATAGCAAAATCTATATTCCACAAATCTCTAACGAATCATATCTCCCTAGTCATCTTCAACCTATAATTTGAAATCTAGAGTCTAGGACTTTCACGAAGGGCGTTTAGCTACTTCGGAATTCATTAGTCACGATAGTATTTAAACAATGTTTCAAATCATTCAACTTCAATGTCTATACGATGTTGATGAAGAAATATATCCTAGATTCTTATTAGAATTATTCTTCGGCTGAACTTGTAAAAAACAATGATCAAACACTTTCAATAAAATTTTAGGCATTAAAAAGAACCTTTCAACTCTCTCTTGAATCCCTTGGTCTCATCCTTTAAAACCACTAAGAGGAAATGGTGTCTATTCAAAAGATTACTCCCTTGAATGTCTAAGAATTAATCAAGAACTAAACAATTCTTACCAAACACGCATTCCAACACCAAATGAAATCATATACTTTATTTCAATCAATGGAAAAATCAAAGCCCCAAACAAAATTCATAAAAACAAACTCCATCATGACATGAGATCTTATATGAAATCAGCCAAGATAATGCCTTTGCTATTGGAGAAAACTCTAACTATCTTTTTGCATCTTCATGTCACATGATATATTGTATTATGATAAGTATACCTTACAATTTCACTTATTTCTTAGCCAAATGAATTTTAAGTATTAAAAATCAACCTAACTCTCCAATGCATTATGGCATGCTGCTAACTTGTCTTTATAACTACCCCATCCAAATGAAACCACACCTCTAAAGATCCAAATACATGGTTTAACCTCATTCCATGAGGACTTGCGAGCGTTCTGAATGATTCTATGTCAACGGGTCAACATCAACAAATGAAGATGAAGATGATGAGTAGGTGATCGTAAATGTGATTTAGGATTAAACTATCTCAGCTTGACAATATTTATTTCTTTTAAACTATGATAAATAGTGGCTACTTAGATATTTTATGTTTGTTGATACTATGCTATCTTAAATCTCTAAGTTATGAATGCATGCTTAGATATCGTGTTACTTCTTTGATGCATGTTTGATGCCTTACCTTGCTCACCATGCATATTATTTTCTTGAATTAGAATAGTTTGTCTGACTTAATCGATATGTAGCTAGATTATATGATTCTTGAGAAATAGGAATTGCCGCAAACAGCCCTCTCCAGCTTTTTCTTTTCTACACAAAATAGAAAAAACAAGAAATAGTGGGAAAATTTTATACCCCCTAGAAAATGGTCCCCAAAAACATGGGACGACTCCTAAATATATCTAGGACCGCCTAGTGTTTACAGGACCGCCATGAAATTTTTATTGTTTAAATTTCCATAAATAAATGACCATCCATCTTTTGCTTACGACATCTCCTTGACATCAAGAATCAACTAGTCTAGTTCTAGTTTAGGATGTCTCTTTATGTTATGCTTAATTTCTACTCTTGTAATATTCATACCTTGCAAGTATGAATTTATTTTATATGAGTGGTTTTTTTCTAATTTATTAGTTTGATGGTCGATTTGAGTGCTTATTTATGTTTGTTAGTTCTATTATTTTTGGCCATCTTTGTATATATTGTCGTGATATTGCTACAAGTTGGATATATAGATATTGCACTCGTCTTTCTAACTCATTTTTATAACAAGTTACCATAGCTTACTCCCTTGGTGCCCCACGCAAGGGGGAGTATACATCAAGGGGGAGCTTTAGCATCATCGACTTTCTTCTCTTCTCTACTCGATGATCAACCTTTTTGATTCGACAATAAGGGGAGAAATTGATTCAAACTCATTAATAACTTATAATTTTTTACTTTTATGTAAAATAAGTTTATATTATTTATCATCAAAATAGGGAAGATTGTTAATACAAATAATGTCTAAAAACGTTATTTATATTTTTTGACTCCTCTACGTTTTGAAGATGACAAAATGTAAAAACATTCTATGATAAAAAAAAACGCATACACGTTATTAATCGTAAACTTCCATTTCAACGTAAATCACTTAAGGTATGTATAAACAAATCATTAAACATGATTAGTGATCAAAGTTAAATCTTTTTGTCTTAAAGATTACATTTTTATAAATGTAACATAACATTTTTTACAAAAGTAAAAATATACAAAATGTTTTTATTTACAAAAGAAATGTTTTAATAATTATAAAGATTCAAAATCTGATTTCCCCCCTAAAACAGATCTTTCTGGATCAGATAATAACTTCCCCACAAAAAGACAAAAAGGGAAGCGTCTACCCAAGGGCGGCCCCCTGATAGGTAGAACGGCCCTAGATATATCTGGGACCACTGGGACCGCCCCTAGGGGATGTTATATTTCCTTGCCTATAAATAATGCACTATTCTTTCCCATTTAATAGACCTCTTTGCACATAGTTTTTAGATTTCTTTCCTCTCTAAAACCTCCTATCTCTCTCTAAAATCTTTGATCACTAACTACATGAATATTGTTTCAAGTGATCAAATCTTCTCCTCCTCCTTCTATCAAGTGCAAGATAAGAACACTTATATTCGCTAAGAAACTAAGTGTTATAGATTAGTGATCTTCTTTTATCTTCTTCTAAGATTTAACCTCTATTGTTTTATTCTTGTGTGGTTCTATAGATCCGGATAGTGTATAAATCCAAAAGTGTTGATTACGGATCGATTCGTATTTTAGACCTTAAAATACATTAGTGAAGGTGTAGATTGGTTCTAGCTAAGATTAGGACTCGACATTTAGCTTAGTGTCGGAAATCAGGATAAGCGACGTGTAACAGTTTTCTCCGCCTAAAGGGAGCTTGTTGACATAGGAAATCTCAAGTCGGATACTCGGGGAGTGGAGTAGGGCGAAAAAGAGCTTTGTAGCTGAACTACTATAATTCTCAGTGTTGTGGTTTGATTGTTCTATCTCTTATCTCTTTACCTTTATTTTATATCTTGTTGTTTATATTTATTTAGTGATTGTGTTGTTTGTAGTTAGATATATTGGTTGTTAATATTGTTGATTGATATTACATATACTCAAATCAAACATTTTTATAACCAAAGTTTTAAAACGCCAATTAATTAGTAAACTATTCAAACCCCCCCCCCCCCTCTAGTTTCCACAGTAACTAAATGGGTGTATATTCTAAATGTAAATGGGCTTATAATAAAAAATAATTTTAAAATTATAATAATGATGTAACATTTAGTTGCATTTAGTATATAGATAAATTAGATGGCTATTATGTTTGGCAGTCATGAGTAGAGCACAAAACCCAAAAAACCAAATCGAAACAATAAAACCTGAAAACACCGCACAAAAAAAAGAAACTATACCAAATGAAAACCCGACAGGGAGGGTTCTGATTGTTTAAAAAACTGAATGTATTGGGCGATTTTTGGTTGCTTATGAAAAACTAACCAAATAAACCTCCCTTCCCTACCTGTATATATTTTCAAAAGATTTTTGTAATCTTATCTAATTTATTATTTCCACGAAAGATTTGGTATATCTCTTTAACTTTTGCAACTAAACAACAAATAAATTGTAAAAAAACTGACATTTCTGATGAGGTGTCGTTTTATACATTTTTTCTGGGTCATTTAACCCCCGAAATCCTGCAAATATGCTCTATTATTGTACTAAATCCTTTGTTTTTATGTAATTAGCAATTAGGAAGCACTTGGACAGAATGCACGTGACTTGGGCTCGATTCGGGAAGAAACAAGGCAAAAACACAACTTTTCAAGCTTGCGACTACCATCTAGACGGCGTCGCCACAAGTGGCTAGAAAGTGGATTTTTCGATGCAAAGTGTGACGGCTCAGTGTGTGGAGACGGAGTCACCAAGAGTTATTGACGTCGTCAAAATTGCAAGGTGACGGCGTCACTAGAAGATCTAACAACGTTAGAAGTTGCCGATTGAAGAAACCCTAAGAAGATTCGACGGGGTGACGGTGTCACAAAACCCTAGCAACGACATCATGACACAATCCTATATATACAAACCTTTTATTTTCATAATTTTGGAGAGTTATTGTGTAGCCACTATAGACAATTTTTAAGACTTTTTATGCCCCTTGTACTTACATACTCATGTTGGTTTGAAGTTAAGTAATTAAATCTTTAATCATTCAAATATGTCTATGTGTTTGATGATTAATTTTTCTTTTTTTGTTCTTAACATGTTAGGCAAAATTTAATATGTGTTTCCTTATGATTGCATGAAACTTAGTTTGTAAACTATAATTTGTTGCTTCTTGTTAGTGGTATGCGAGTTAGGCATTAGAAAACTAGTTATAAGAGATTACATTAGCATAGACGTCTAGTGAAACGTGATTAAAACTGCGTGAAACCCTCACGTTTGGGAAGATAGTTGATTAAGTATTTACTGCGCGTGGTTTAACTATTGGATGGGAAGGCATTGGACAGGAGTTTCCTACTTAGGTGACCACGTAGATGCGAAACTGACTAATTCACAATTTGTTAATACAAATATTCACGTAAAAACGATATTTATATTTAATGATCTTCGAGTTTTGATAATAACAAATATAATGTCATACTACGCAAAAATTTAGGTAAACAAGTTATTTAGTCGTAAGTTTACTTGATGACGACAAATCACTAAAGGTACGAATAAGACATTATAAAGCGTAGTTAATGATCAAAGAAAAAGTGTTTTTCTTGCATTCAAACTTAATCATTTGCATAAACCTTTTCTAATCAAATGATTTCAAGTAAACACATGATTAATTATAAGCTAGTTATATTGATGGGCAAATAATCGAAAGAATCATCATACTTGTCACCAACTTGTTAGTACAAAAACTGTGTATGGGGGTGAATGTGAGTTTAAATCATCTATTGGGCTGGGCCAATGGATGGGTTGTGATGTAGATCTTTGTACTAATCCAAGTAATGAAGAGATAATCTGCACAAATGAGAATAAACCGTTAGCCTTACCGCAGGGCGGGCCCCGCGATTAAGCTCCGGCGTGAGAGTAAGTACACATGTTTGTCAGAGAATATCAGAGTATGTGTAAGTGTTAATGATTGAACAGAATGTACCTCTTTGGGGTGTGAAATGACCCCTATTTATAGGCAAGCCCAATACTAGGGTTTCCTAGTATTTCGCTTGTAACTGTTGGTGGCCGGAGTGGGTCCCTTGTCGGGCAAGGGTCCACGTATAATCGTGTTTGCGGACGCGAGTGTTCTTCCGCGGTCAGTGTTTGTCCGCGGAGGCGCACGGGTGCGGTTGAGAAGATACTCACGTGCGTCTTTGAAATATCCGGAGCATGGCCCTTGTCAGGCTTAGCAGTCCAGCTATTTGTTGTATTGGGCCTGGGCCCATATTCGTATATTATGAACTAAGCCCAGTAAGCTTGGTGCTCATACTATACGTCATCAGTTCTCATGATTTTATGGTGTTCAAGGCTTTGATTTGATGAATGGACAATTGATTTATCGGGTATTTATAGATAGGAGGTGACTTGTATAAAAATAAATTTGACTGTGTACATCATCGAATATTATAGTAATATGTGCCTTTTTAAAAGAATTATAGTAATATGTAATACAATATGATTTACATGTTATACATTAGTTATGTACATTTCATATAAATTTCTACCTATATAATAGACAAGTTATGAATTAGTGCATGATGACTAGGCATGATGACTAGGCATAATGCTGACACAAAGGGTAAAATGGGAAGAATTTGGTGACTAGGCAATACTACATGTAAAATGAGGGGTATGATAGTCATTTTGTTTGTCCCTTTAATGCCTCCTACAATTTCTCCTAACAGATCATACACATTCAATAGTCTTTTTGACTGGAAATGATGACTCAAAGGGTATTTTTTGCATAAAAAACTGACTGTAAATTCATAGTGCAAAACATGGGCTATTTAAGTCATTGTGTATTCTCCTAATAAATCTGCTACTTTATCTCCCATATTCAATCTTCAGTTTATATTAGCATCGTATCTCTCCCTTTTCAAATCAAAATTATCATCACCAAGTCAACAACTTATCTTCATTATTTGATGAATTGTTTTCATTCTAAAATTTAAAACAACCAAATCATGGATCAATTAAAATCCCCAATCTTATCCCAAATAATACTTATGCATCACTGATTTCAATGTGATCTAATTCTTATGCAGTTCACAAATAATGGTTTTTCATGTAAGTTGACATAAGTTTGCTTTTTAAACACATATCAGACATCAGATTCCTTGAAGGTTGGAGGCTCACTACCTAAGGCGAGTATAAGACAGGCTCCTTGTGGACATAATTGGATTTTAGGGATACTTGGTGAGCAAATCACAAAATTCAATATTTTTATTTAACATATATGTTTTTGAGGTGTAATTCATTTTTATTATCCATAAGTTTCTGATTAGTTTTCTAATTTTACTTATATTTTGTGCTTTGGCTACAGAAAAGGACCAAAGACAACACAATGTACAGGTTTAGAGGACGATGTGCTGGAGTTATGAAGGGTAAATATATTTTCTTTGATTATGATCATAATTATCATTACTTGAAAACTAATTGATTGTGATTCTTAATGGTAAGCAAATATAGATCCCATGGATTACAACAACATTAGTTTGCCTGTTAGTAGTTTTTAGAAGAATCATGGGCATCGTATTATAGAACTACTAGCTCATAAACAAACCGGTGAAGAAAGATATAATAGTGTAAGTCTCCCTTAATCTTTAGCTTCTTTATGTCATTCTTAATACTACTAATATTCTTATCTAGGGTTGATTAGCTCATTTTTACATTGACACTAAAACATCTACGAAATCGTTTTTGTATTTTCCTTTTGCAACAAGGGAAGGGAAGTTGCGGGATTTTAGTTATTCAAGTAAACCAATCATGCTTAATAATACCATACTATTTTTTCATATATAAACACGCAATATTGTGTTGTTCTTTTATTCTGATATGGGCTTAATAATGAAGCTGCGTTGAGTTGTTATCGAGCCAAGTGTGGATGGAAAGGGAAAAAATAAAAAAAACGATTCTATAGATGTGCGTATTAAGTGGTTCATGGTTTTCTTTGACTTCCTTTTCATTGTATTCTTTTTCCAAGAAAACATAGAAAATTGTAACTATGACTCTCTTAGCAAGTTTCAGTCATCTTAAACTTTAAGAGCTAAATATTTGAGTATTATATTTCATCTAATATTTTGTTGGATTACATAAAAAGAAAACCATGTCTCTTATAGATTTATAAACGAGTGGTGGGAAGTGAATTTACCTGCTGAAGAGGTACATCTAGAGCTTCTCGAACCTGCACTCAGGATTAAGTTTGCTAGAGGTGGTATGACAAAAAAGGGCTGGCTAGCTTTAGTTTCTTTTCATGACTTTTGTCTGTCACCTTCTGTTTTGGGCCTCGATTTGGATTCAACAAAGTTGATAGGTATATACTTCTGATAATCTTTTTTGTGCATTTTATAAGCTTTTGAGTTACCAACTTAGTTCATTATTGTACAAAAAATAACTTTTTCAAATCTCATTTTTGTTTTATATAGTGCGAAGGAATATCATTTTGCATGATATGTAAGTTAACATTTGGTTATCATCTCCATTTGATAGATAACTATAAGGTATTTTGATGAAAAGTAACTTTGTATATTTCTTCTCGGCTTCATTTGATAAATTTTCTTTTGATATGGGATTAATTTGCTAATATTAGACACAGGAAACGTTTGTTTTACATGATAATGATCTCCCGAAAATTTCCCAAGTTGTGTCAGGGGCGGCTGAGAAGGAAGTGAAAGAGAAGTCAACCGTGCCAAACCATAGCAACAGTAAGTCAAAGTAAAAGTCGAAGGATAAGCATGCAATGTTTCAAAGCTTCTACAAGTGGTTGAAACCATGTGGCAAAGGTTGTTTGGATGCCGACAAACAAGGTGATGTTTAGAGTTTAAACTGTTTTCATTGTTTGTCATTGGACTAGATTATTTGATGTGCTTATCAAGTGCTTAATAGCTTAGTGGAGGATATATAATTGGTTTTTATGCAAAAGTCATAAGCTATTCTTATGAGCCTAACCAAACACCCCCTTAGTTTTTAGAATAAGCTGATAAACAAATCCAAAGACTGTCTTTTGCGCGTTGTGTTTTGATATAACATAAGCTGATAATTTGTTATTGTGAATAAGGATATAATGTTCTTTCCTAACAACTCCTAATAAGTTGATAGTTTGAGATAGTGGAAAGCGATATTTTACATGCAAGGTATCATAGTAATCACAAGGTAAATCATGCAAAAATGTAGCTGATAGTTTGAGATAGTGAAAAGTGATAGTTTGAGATAGTGGAAAGCGATATTTCACATGTTATATCACATATATTTGTATATGTTGTCCATTCTTTAAAGAAATCATTTCAAGAAACTAGCCCGCCCATTCGGACGGGATATGAAACTAGTATATATATATACTAGTTGGATACCCGCGCATATTGGCGGCGATACAAATTGCTAACCCAACTCGCTCCGCAATTCCCTACCCGCTTAGAGAATTCGTTTGTTTGGGTTTCCGTAGCTTTCACGCAACATCATATT